>JAQOTM010000582.1:105108-142042 GCA_029168755.2 Tillandsia fasciculata
AAAAACCACGGGACCAACACGCAATAACAATCCACTTAAGAAAAGAAGAATAAAAGGTGATTACCGACTCCACGGCAAACCCCTCCTTCAACTTCTTCGGACCTTCGTCGATTGACGTTCAACTCCACACGTTCGAATCCACGAACGCCACTCGAATCCACGAGACGTTTCGAATCCACGAAACGCCTTTGCACACCGAATCCACGATGCACGTCGAACACGACGCCACGTTCCGATTTATTGGCTTCGATGGTGATCCTTTGCTTAGATATCATGGATGGAATCTCTAAGCAAAGATTAGATCAATTCGACAAAAGATATGTTCTTGAAAGAACCATCGAATTGACCTAAAAGAGGCTATAAAGAAGAACGATAAAAACCTAGCCTCTAGGGTTGCTCTCAAGTGTTTATAAATTGATCGGTATTGCTCCCAGTTTTTGAGAAACCCTAAATGTCTATTTATAGTTTAGAAACCTTTGGAAAGAGATAAGAATCAAAAACATACCTTATCTGGAATTTTTCAGGACGGCGATCCGGATCGGATTTACTGCGATCCGGATCGTCGTAACGAGATTGACGATTCCAGAAAACCAAGGGTTCGGGATCCGGATTGCAAGGCCCGATCCGGATCGTTCATGAATTTCAGCAAAATCCATGTTCGGGATCCGGATCGGAATGGCCTTGGATCCGGATTGATTTGCCAATGAACAAGTACCCTTCGGGATCCGGATTGGAAGATCTGATCCGGATCCTGAACATGTCCCATGTCCAGTTTTTGATTTTTATGCAATTAAAAATTCATCCAAGTGTTTCTACACTATAAGAAAGTATTCGGATCACCAAAATTATTTAGTTAAACATACCTGATCCTTTTGAATACTTTCTTCTTGAGATTGATGTAACTGATCCACAATTCTTCATCTTCAATCTTCAAGACTCAAGACACTGAGTGTCAACTTGAGCTCTTGTTGAATCTTCTCTAAGTCTTTGATTGCTGATTGACAATTTGATCCCTTTAAGACTCCGACTCAACTCACTGACTTGACTCACGAAATATGCCAACACCAAAAGCCGTAACAATCTCCCCCTTTGGCAATTTCGTGACAAAACCCAAAAATACATAAAAACGCTCAAGTCACTCATCTTAAACCAAAAAATCGAAATTCAATGTCATCACCAAAACATTGATTTTCTTTGCGTGAAAGATCCAATAAATACAAAATTACATTTGAACCAAACAGTCCTAGAACATACTCTATGACTTAGGACTTGGAGTCTTAAAGTGATGTAATTCCTGCAAAACAAAACTCCAAACAAAATCAAACGTTAGTCGTTAGAAATTAAAATCCTACATTTGATTCGTCCTTTTGGTTCTTTTGTTTTTCGGCTCTTTCAATCTTTCTTTATTTTCTTTATCCCCCCTATCTTGAGCATCTCTAACATGTTCTCCATGTTCTCCATGTTCTTGAGCATCTATGTTCTCCCCCTTTGTGATACGATCATCATTTTCCGTTCTCCCCCATTTTTTCATTTTCGTTTGTACTCTCTTGATGATCTCATCTCCGCTCATTTCTCTTCTCCCCCTTTTTGTCACAAATTGTCAAACAGTGAACATACTAGACAAAAGGAAATCACTAACAACATTAGTTCATAGAGAAAGAGAGATAAAAGCTCAGTTCCGGTATATAACAAAAATGCAGATTGCGTACCGGTACCAGAAAGCAAAAATCAAATAATTTCTTGAAACAAATCCAGATTTTAGAATCTTTTCAAATACCGATTTGTATTCCATCAAGAAATCAATTTAAGTGCTTTAACCAATGAATTAACAAGATGTCATTCAATCCAATTAATTTCACAAAATTAAAAAGATTTACTCCTAAATCATGAAAAACAAAGACAAAACATTATAAACAGTTTTTCATGTTATATTCATCAAACACAAGTCATAAAAAAATAATCTTGAGATCCAAACTCTATCAAGATGTAACGAATTTACAAAGATGACTTACGGAGATTTCCAAATGACATCAATCTTGAATTCTACCCTTTCATCAGAATAATTTAGAAAAATTCCATAATAACCAGAAAAAGTATGTAAGCACTTTAGCGCATCAACTTTAAACAAAAGTCATCGTTTCATACAACAAGAAATAGATTATACCAAATCTATCAAAAATACTCAAAAATGAAACGAAAATTTATGAAAATTAAAACCTTAAAGTTGAACAACTTCAATCACATCTAACATGATCTTATGCGTAATGCCTTTATCAAATCATCAATTTGGTAAAGAAAATGAAATACCAAGATCAATAGATGTTTGAAATCCCAGATAAGTTAGATAATATATCTAGACAATCTGTTGAAGAGAGTGGCTCTTTGAGCATCTTTCGTTAAAAATCCACCTTATACCAACCTTGAAATTTGACAGAGTCAAGTATTTCAACATGCATTTTATTTAATCAAAAATTGAAAAACCATGCTTGGTATACATGTGGTAGCTGCACACAGTACTCGGACGACCGAGGTGGTAGCTCTTTCCTCCATGTGGTGGTAGTTTTCACACTCCTCATTGGGATGTAACTCTTTCTACATCTTTTGAGCATTTTACTTTTCTTTGACTCCCCCTCAATTGGCTATCAATTATTTAATATATAAGGTATTCAACCAAAAATTGATCTCGCATTCATACTCGACTAAGCAATCAAATATGATAATGACTATACCAAGAGATCATTGAGAGAGAAATTGACTTTGATCACTTAAAAGATGATTTAATTAACATAAATGATCATTGCAACATTGAAATATTATGATATCAAAAGCATAATAAATTTCTAAATGCATAAAAGGATGCAATTAAAGTCAATTATGATTTATGCTCAATTAAACAACTCCTCTAATAAAGTGTCTTCAAGATTATGATTAAGGAGTCAAGTTGATAATCCAAGTAAAATTAATTTGGAGTGAATGAACGTGAAGCCCTTTTTATTCAATGCACTTGTTCAATAAAAACCCTTTTGTTCAAAAACAAAGTATAAAAACAAAGAGCATTGAAAAACATGTAATGCAAAGATTAAGAAAAATATGAAGGGAAAACCAATCAAAGCATTACATACAGTCATAAGCTAATTAGAACTTAAGACAAGGAAAGATATCACCTTTCCGAATCCAAAATCGCTGGATTTTGGGTTGTCTTGATTCGTTGTGGCCGGGGGTTGTCCGCTTTGACTGTTGATCCACCTTAGGTCTTTGCCTCGCAATAATCCACTTGTATGATTGAAGTTGTGGCTCGGACCTTTGGTGGGTTGAGTGAACTCCTTTAACTTGATGTGTCTTTTGATTCCGTTGAGTTCGCTCCGTAGATGAAGTCGCCGAAAGATTTTTCTTTCTCTTTTTCGGGCAAATCTTCACCAAATGTCCTTCAAGTCCACAAAGGTGACATGTCCTTCCTTTCGATTTCATTGTGGAACTTGAAGCATGCACAGTTTGGTCCTTTTTAAATCCCAAACCAACCTTGCTTGCTTGACCTAATCCGGACATACAATTAAGTTTCTTGGAACCGGTTGAAAGCCTTTGTATGTCGGATTTAAGTTCATGAACTTGCTTGGTCAAAGCTTGGTTGGTGACATGAATCTCCTCAAACTGCTTTTCTAGAAAACCAATCTTGTCCATATATGATTTTGCGTTTGTCTCCGATTGGTTTAACTTTTCTTGGAGGATTTTATTGTTATCCAATAACCGTCCATGTTCCTCCTCGAGATCATGAAGTTTGATCTTTAAAGCTTGATTCTCGTCTTGAACTTCAAGTCGTTGCTTCCTCAACTTCTTGTTATGTTTGGCCATCTTCTTTGATTCCGCAAGAAGTTGTTGGTATGCCTCAACGAGTTCTTCTTCGTCCGACTCCCCCTCACTTGATGACTCTCCTCCGGATGTTGATGTTTCATGCAAAATCAAAGGAATAGAGTCAGTGACTAAAGATGATAAACACAAATTAGAGGAGGGAATTTGAGAGGCATGAGAAGCAACAAATTTTTCTTTTTCCTCTTCACTTGAGGTCGATTCATCGAAACTAGAATCGTCCCAAGTTTTTGCTTGCAAAGCCTTCTTTTTGTATGATTTCTTAGAAGGACAATCCGTTGAAATATGGCCGTAGCCTTTGCATCGATAGCATCGGATTTCCCCTTCGAAATCATCTTTTTCTTTTTCTTTAGAAGGTTTTGCAACGCCTTTGAGTTTAGAGGATTTAGAACCCGATGATCCTTTAGATGGTTTCGTGGATGAAGATCCATCGGTTCGATTCTTCCAAAATTTCCGACGAAATTTCTTTGTGATCCGCGCCAGTTGTTCTTCAAAATCGGCAAAAGAGATTTCATCGTCGGAACTCGATTCGTCATCTTCTTCCTTTGTTGATTTGAATGCAATACCTGTAAGCTTAGAAGAAGACTTGGAAGAATTTTGATTAGTAGGAAAAGTCATCTCATAAGTTTGCAAAGCACCTACTAATTCCTCTACACTCATCTCATCCGGATGACTAACGGTTTCAATGGCGGTAACCTTTGCCCTAAACCGTTCCGGAAGAGTCCGAAGTATCTTTCTTACAATTTTCGACTCCGGGATCTTTTCTCCTAAATTAGCACATGTATTAATTACATCTTGAAGTCTAGTGTAATAATCTGTAAACAATTCATGCTCTTCCATATGAATAGAGTCAAATTGACTTGTAAGCATCTGGAGCTTTTGAATTTTTACAAGATTAGTACCCTCATGTGTAATTTTGAGAATATCCCAAATTTCCTTCGCGGTTTCACACGCGGAAATTCGTGTGAACTCAGTCGAGGAAAGAGAATTAAATAAAGCGTTCATACCTTTCCCATTGTAAGAAGATCTTTCGATTTCCTCTTTGGACCATCTAGAGCGAGGTTTTGGGGTAGTAGAATTTCCTACTTCCTCAACAGGATGCACCCAACCGTATTCCACGGTTTGCCATACCCGCTCATCAATTGAGATGAGAAAAGCTCTCATCCGCACTTTCCAATAAGCATAATTGGTCCCATCAAAAAGAGGAGGTCTAAAAATATTACCACTTTCACCCAACATGATAGATAAACCTAAAACCCGCTCTGATACCAATTGTAGAGTTATTAAGGATCCACAAGGATCTAAATAGGTACTATCAAACACCTAGAGGGGGGTGAATAGGTGTAATATTAAAAAACTCAATCTCAGTGCAAAATAAAAACCAATGCGGAAAATAAAAATAGCACACCGAGATTACGTGGAAACTCCAATCCAGGAGAAAAACCACGGGACCAACACGCAATAACAATCCACTAAGAAAAGAAGAATAACAAGGTGATTACCGACTCCACGGACTCAAACCCCTCCTTCAACTTCTTCGGACCTTGCGCTCACCGATTGGATGTCCACGCAATAACAATCCACTAAGAATAGAAGAATAACAAGGTGATTACCGTCTCCACGGATTCAACCCCTCCTTCAACTTCTTCGGACCTTGCGCTCCACCGATTGCACGTCCACTGCACACGTTCGAATCCACGAACGCCACTCGAATCCACGAGCACACGTTTCGAATCCACGAAACGCCTTTAGCACACCGAATCCACGATGCCACGTCGAATCCACGACGCAAACTCAGCCGATAAAGAATATAGGCTTCGATGGTGATCCTTTGCTTAGATTATCAATGAAGAACCATGGATGGAATCTCTAAGCAAAGATTAGATCAATTCGACAAAAGATGTTCTTGAAAGAACCATCGAATTGACCTAAAAGAGGCTATAAAGAAGAACGATAAAAACCTAGCCTCTAGGGTTGCTCTCAAGTGTTTTATAAAATAAACGGTATAGCTCCCACGTTTTTGAGAAACCCTAAATGTCTATTTATAGTTTAGAAACCTTTGGAAAGAGATAAGAATCAAAAACATACCTTATCTGGAAATTTTCAGGACGGCGATCCGGATCGGGATTACTGCGATCCGGATCGTCGTAACAAGATTGACGATTCCAGAAATCCAAGGGTTCGGGATCCGGATCGCAAGGCCCGATCCGGATCGTTCATGAATTTCAGCAACATCCAATGTTCGGGATCCGGATCGGAATGGCCTAGGATCCGGATTGAAATTGCCAATGAACAAGTACCCTTCGGGATCCGGATTGGAAGATCTGATCCGGATCCTGAACATGTCCCATGTCCAGTTTTTGATTTTTATGCAATTAAAAATTCATCCAAGTGTTTCTACACTATAAGAAAGTATTCGGATCACCAAAATTATTTAGTTAAACATACCTGATCCTTTTGAATACTTTCTTCTTGAGATTGATGTAACTGATCCACAATTCTTCATCTTCAATCTTCAAGACTCAAGACATTGAGTGTCAACTTGAGCTCTTGTTGAATCTTCTCTAAGTCTTTGATTGCTGATTGACAATTTGATCCCTTTAAGACTCCGACTCAACTCACTGACTTGACTCACGAAATATGCCAACACCAAAAAGCCGTAACACTCTGCGCGACCGCGGCCCTCCGTCTGGCCGCCTCCTGATCACCTCTCTCCACCCACTGTGCATGCTCTGCGGCTGCCTCCAAGGTCTGAAATCTCTGCGCATGCACTAGTGTGAAAATCTCTGGGCGTAGGCCTGCCTCAAACATCTCTACCTGGTGCGGACCGTCACGGGCGACGAAAGGTACACAGTTCAACAACTCCGCGAACTCCTGGAAATAGGCATGAGCCGATCGCTCGCCCTGCTGCAGATTCTTCAGGTCGTCCTCCAACTTCTTCTTCACACTGGTAGAAAAATAGGTGTCCAACACCATCCGCTTGAACTCCTCCCAAGGCAACTGCCGAGTGATCCGGAACTCCAGTGGCTCTACCCGCTGCCACCAAAAATCTGCATCTCCGTCCAAACAGTGCACCGCCATGTGCACTCGATACTTCGGGTCGATGAAGAAGTCCCGAAAAAGCTTCTCCATCGCAGAAAGCCATCTCCCAACAGCCCAGGGCTGAGCATCCCGCCCTGAGAATCTAGGTTGTCCCCGCTGAACAAACTTGGAGAGTTTGTCAGCAATGTCCTGCTCCTCCTCCGCGGTCAAAGGCTGAATAGCTCCAGGGGCCCCGCTACTCGAAGATGGCGCTGACGGCACAAAAGGTGCAACAGGAGGCACAAGGGCCTCAGGAACAGCCGGAGGTGGTGCCTCTCTCTGGGCAAGTAGTTGGTCAATCCTCTGCTCCTGGTGTCACGCCCCGAGGTCGAAACTGCGACCCGGGCTCGCTAACAGATCCGCCATCTGTACGGAAACTGCCGTACAGACGAAACGTCTAACCTGCAAAAGATAGAACTACAGCTATACAGATATCAGAGCGGGTAATAAAAGCTGTAATATAAAATCTCACTACTAAAAAGCTGAAAAAATAAATGCAAGTCTATCTCCCAAAATACAAGGTGATACCAATAAGAAAATCCACCTATACAACATCTACAAATCTGAAAGGGAGATAACTAAACTGGGAATACAATACATAGCCAAACTCCCACAGTCCGGGATGGTACATCTACCTCACTCTAATAGAACAATGCTGGTAGGGAACTATCTCGCGACTCCCTGTCCTCGGTCCGTCAAGCCAGCTCGGGCAGGAACGGAAGAAAGCCTCAGCAACCTGTCACCGACAGAGGGTGTGAGAACTACATCCTACAGTAGTTCTCAGTGGGTACCGTCTCCAAGAACCACGGTCTGCCCACTAAGTCTACTAGAGGCATAAGATAACAGAAAAAGACTGTGATAATGAAAATAAGCTGGAAAAGTATCTACAGCTATCATGCCTCTATCTACTATGCTCAAAGAGAAAGAGAACACAGAAGATGGTATGCATCCACTCACTACTGACCATATGTCATAAGTACTATACTCAAAGAAAACTCTACTATGACACATACTATGCCATCACTCTCTCAATGCCACCCAATCTCAATGACTGTCCCACTTTGGACCAGTCAAACAAACCTGCGCTCACCTACTGCCACTACGCCCAAATAGGACTTGGTCTTACGTAGGGTGTCCCTCAAGGACTAACACAATCTCAAGCGAACTCTAGTGTATCAACTAGTCGCATCATCGCAGCCTCGTCAGGCTCGGTATCATCATCGCACCCGGGGCGTAGCTCGAGGGGAGCGACCCCAACGAACTCAAGTAACACATGTATCTCATAACTGGCATGAAATGCCAGGCTCAGCAGGCTATAATCCACGATCGAACAGATCGGTAACACGAGCTCAAAAGCTCAACTCAATCTCACAACTCTAACCCACTCAAGAAGGTACTACACAGCTGGGACCGCCGTCACTCCTAACGGCTCCCACAACACACCCCACTCATAGGCGAGAAGAACTGACTGACGCGACAAGGACTGAGAATCCCGATAGGCCGGTTCCTAGAATCCCAATCAAACAAGAACAGACCCTAAGCTCAGCCTATCGAAGTTCTCGATCCTTTACCGTTCAGAGATTCGGCCCCTCTCGGTTAAAGTGGGAACGTATCTCAACTCAAAGCTCTAAACTCACGGCTGGAGATGCTCCACATGTCACGCCCCGGGGTCGAACAGCGACCCGGGCTCACCAACAGATCCGCCGTCTGTACGGAACTGCCGCACAGACGAAGCGTCCAGCCTGTAAAGGAGATCTAGCTATACAAGTATCAGAGCAGAAAGGAAGCTAAGCTGAAAGAGCAAACTGTAAAAAGGAGTCACTAAGTAAAGAGTTCAGGTACAACAATCCATAGTCTCCCAAAATCGGGTACAACATCACTATCTAGTACAAAAGTGGAAACCAAAAATACCCGGAGACTCTACCTCGAACTCTAACCCAGGGGCACTACTCAGCCAAACCCTTGCCTCGGTCAGAAGACTCCGCACGAACCGACCCAGAAGCGGCCGCCTCGGAAGCACCTGCCACACACACAGCGGGTGTGAGATCACTGAAAAGTCAGATCTCAGTGGGTACCCATGTCTGATCCACGGTAGCCCACTAAGTCCCCTGAAGGTAAAAGGAACAGATAGATAGATAGATAGATAGATAGATACCGAAATGAAAGCTGTAAATAAGTCTATCTCTATATGCAGGAATGCAATGCAAAATGAAATGGCATCTAGATTTGTATAATATGACCACCCGCTCATGCCATCCCCCGCAGCCACCTGGTAACTCGGCCAGGGCTAACTCACGCCTGGTAACTCGGCCAGGGATGAATCTACCTGGTAACTCGGCCAGGGATATACCCTCCTGGAAACCTAGCCAGGGAAAATACACTCTCCTGGTAACTCGGCCAGGGAATTACCCTCCCGGTAGCGCGGCCGGGGAAAAACACCCTCCTGGTAGCTCGGCCAGGGGAATAACCTCCCGGTAACGCGGCCGGGGAAAAACACCCTCCTGGTAGCTCGGCCAGGGGAATCCGACTCCACCTTGTATTCAGAACATACTTCTAGGAGTATAATGCGTGTCTCAGTCGGTAACCATATTCCACGACTCACACAGCTGCTCCGCATTCACCTGATAACCCAGGGACTCATTACCTTTGCATTTGCAATTAAGAACGGCCTTCCCGTGACATTCATGGAGGAAACCAACCCACCTGCGAAGAGGTCGCAAAGTCGTACGCCAAACAGAGGTCCTGGTGCAATCCTAAAGCTCCAAGTAGCACAATGCGCACCGCTGACCCCGCAATCAGGCCAGCACTAGGTCACACTGCAAAAATCGGTGAAACTGGGGTCAAAAGAAAAGCTCGAGAAAAGACCTGCCCTCAAATGGCGGAAAAAACCCAGTCCGGCGACGAAGAACGTCAGACGATGCGCGGAAATCCCCTCGCGCGTTCGCCACGTCGCGCCGCCGAACCGCAAGCCCCGCGGCTCAGAACAATCACGGACGCGTAGCTCAAACCACGCCCCGCGCGGTAACGGCTAGCCGCGCGGCCGGTAGCGCCGCGCGGCCCAAGAACAGCCCACGCAGCGCCCTGCAGCGCCGCGTGCCAAGCACGCGGCCTGCAGGGCCGCGGGGCCCAAGAAGGCCGCCGCGCGGCCGCTGCAGTGCCGCGCGCCTGGCGCGCGGCCTGCAGGGCCGCGGGGCCCAAGGGGGCCGCCGCGCGGCCCCTGCAGTGCCGCGCGCCTGGCGGGCGGCCTGCAGGGCCGCGGGGCCCAAGGGGGCCGCCGCGCGGCGCCCTGCAGTGCCGCGCGCCTGGCGCGCGGCCTGCAGGGCCGCGGGGCCCAAGGGGGCACCCGCGCGGCGCCCTGCAGTGCCGCGCGCCTGGCGCGCGGCCTGCAGGGCCGCGGGGCCCCATGGGGCACCCGCGCGGCATCCCTGCAGTGCCGCGCGCCTAGCGCGCGGCCTGCAGGGCCGCGGGCCCCAGGGGCCGCCGCGCGGCATCCCTGCAGCGCCGCGCGCCTAGCCTGCAGGCAAGGGCCTCCCGCGCGGCACCCTTGCAGTGCCGCGCGCCAAGCGCGCGGCCTGCAGTGCCGCACGGCACAGGGGCCGCCGCGCGGCATCCCTGCAGTGCCGCGCGCCTAGCGCGCGGCCTGCAGGGCCGCGGGCCCCAGGGGCCGCCTGCGCGGCACCCTTGCAGTGCCGCGCGCCAAGCGCGCGGCCTGCAGGGGCCGCGGGGCCCAAGGGGCCGCCGCGCGGCACCCCTGCAGTGCCGCGCGCACAGCGCGCGGCCTGCAGTGCCGCGCGGCACAGGCGCCCCAGCGCGCGGCCTGCCAGGCGGCGCGGCCCCCATGCCGCAGCTCCGGCATTGCGCCGCCCTGCTGCGCATCATGGCAGCAGGGCGTGCGCCGCGCCCGGCGATCACGCGCACGCGAAGCACACGCACAACGCGCCACGTGCCGCCGCAACTTCGCAAGCGACACAAGCTGCGCCACACCTCGGACAACCAGTCCGCGAGCCACAGCAGCAGGAAGAAAAAGAGAAAAGAAAAAGAAAATGGAAATGGAGAGGAGAGAAGAGAAACCCATTCACAAACTTAAAATACCAACCTCGCCGAAGGTTGCCTCGCACGCTTCGCTCGGCCCACCTCCTCGCAGCGAAGCTCCAAGGTCCAAGAACTCTCTCTTCTTCCTCCTCTCTACCTCTTCTTCTTCTCTTAGCACCAATCCAAAAGTCCCAAGCAAGCTGCTGCTTCACTTTTGGAGAAGGGGATGGCGAGGTGGCGAGGGAAGTGATGGCTGCTAATAAATGCAAGTACCTAGCATTAATTAAGGCATGGCTAAAACATTAAAAAGGGAGTTAATTAATTCCCACCAACCCCTTAATTAGCTACACAAACCCACAGCCAAGCCACTTCCTCCCACAACACAAAAGCAACATTAACATAAAGTCTAATAAAAAAAAATAATAAAATAATCCATAAAAGCCAACCATAACTCACCTTTTGCCTTCGGGTCTTCCGCCGCCGCCCGGAACCACCCGAACCCCGCTGTAAATCGAAAATACACGCGCTCACGCCTTTTTCCAGTCGGAAAGCTCGTCGGTGGAGTCAGAAAGCTCAACCCAAAAACCGGTGCACTACACCACAGCCCAAAACCACAAAGAGTCCGAAAACCCCGGGAGCCTACTACCTTCGACCCCAATCAAACAAGAATAGGCTATAGGTGTAGCCTCCCGTTGTTTTCGGCCCAAGAATGAAACCAGCCCTTAGAACCCAGATACCTCACCCCGGTCGGGTGAGGGAATTTAGAAAAAATATGACCTTTATTATAAAATATCATTTCTCCTCGACCCCCTTGGGGTGAGGATAAAATTTACCCTTTTTTGAAAACTGTCTTGAATTGAGAAAAACCAGCTTTTATGGATTTTAGTTCTTGAGAAAATCAGTTGAAAACAAGTTTGTCTCTCGAACTCCCAAGGGTGACGCCTTTGCCCAATCAAACAAGAACAAGCTCCGGTGACCCCTAGGAATACGGAAAAAAAAATACTGATTTACTAAAATCATGAGAGTTCAAAAGCATTCTGGGTTCAAGGTCCTGATAGCACACGAACCCCACGATCACGACCGGGTAGTGACGAGAAAACGACGTAACAACTAGAGACCCGGGACCACCGTTTACTCTAAACGGTTCCCAAACCACCAACACTGGCCTAACACAGCCACCAGACCCCACTCAGCCCCCCCCACAGGCCCAAGTGAAACACCCATCCCACAAAACTCAGACCGCTCGGCCCACTACCCGGGCGAGGAACTCTATGTCCAGAAGGAAATGCAATGTGTGGGAATGTCTATAGCACAAAAGAACCTAGCCCAGATTAAGGTTCTCTACTGGTCTGGTTAAACACATGCAACATATGACGGGGGTGCTAGTCAAAGTTCCAAGGAAACACTTAAACTGGCATGCAAATCCTATCATAATAGAATTAGAAGGAAGTCCGTAGACTTGGAGAGAAAACCAACCCACCTGGATCGCATTCCGCAGGCAACGCCGAAGTCGGGGAACCGCCGAACCCTCAAACGGAGGAAAAACTGAAAACCGCGCCGCGCGCGCACTGCTGCGAACCACGAAAGATCCCCCGGAAGCTCAAATAATCCCGTCGAGTTTTCACAAAGACCTGCGCGCAAGTGGGTCAGTCCAAGGCCAAGGTAACAAAACAACAAGGGCCCAAGTACACTGAAAACTCCGACTCACCTCCGGTACTCATTGCTTAAAGTAGAAGAGAAAAAGGCCGCCAAGGAACTCCACCAACAACACTAGCAGCTTACACAAAATCAAGCTCATATAAGCCCACTTCATAAATCTGAATCCATTAAAAGAATCTGCACATCAAGTCCATTACAACATAAATCGCTTGCACTTAAATACTTGCTCCAATGCATACAATAATTAAAGTCCAAAGTCCAATTAGGTACATAAGTCATTCCCAATATACATGCAGATTTTCAGCAACAATGTACTATAAAGAGGACTAAAGATGGTATACCAATTCTAGTCCAAATTTCAAGAGTAAGGTATCAAATTGTTCCTCTTGAAGTTTACAAAATTACCCAACTTGAAATTCACCATTTCATAAAAAGGAGAAAAAGATATTCCAAGATTACCACATGCTGTCCAAAACTGCAATCTGCACCAAGGGCTCCAAAGATGAAGAAATTCACCTAATTTGTAGCAAGATTTAGCCTTTCACTTCAATATAAAACTTGTAGATTATTAAGTTATGGTGAAATCCCCATAAGGCCGAGCTCAAGAGTCCATCCCTACAACCCTAGAGGGTACAAACACTGCACATAACTCAAAGCTGAAACAAAAACCTCAACTGTGTACAAACATCCCAAAGATGGCCTCAATTACCTATTTTGGAGCCCAAATTAGAAACTTCAGTAAACACAAAAGTTGGAGATATTTGAATCCTGAAAATTTTCCAAAAAAAATCATCTCAAAATTCCACTTGTACATCCCAGGGTAGCGAAAATGCTAACTACTGCGCAGAAATCCGAGCAGAAAAATAGTGCTGCAAAGATCACTAATTTTACCTGTCTTTCAGCATCAACTAGGCTTCCTCTCCACTATCAAAGTTAGAGATATTTGAATCCTGAAAATTTCCCAAAAAAAATCACCTCAAAATTCCATTTGTACATCCCAGGGTAGCGAAAATGCTAACTACTGCGCAGAAATCCGAGCAGAAAAACAACGCTGCAAAGATCACTAATTTTACCTGTCTTCCAGCTTCAACTAGGCTTCCTCTTCACTATCAAAGTTGGAGTTCTCGAGATTGTGAAGAGAACGCCGCAAAAATGGCCCAGAAATTCCACTCCTACAACTCGGGAGCCCTCCTGGACGAAAACGCGACTTAGAGAGATGCTCAACCCGCCATGACCAAACTCACCTCCGCACCTTCTTCTTCTTCTTCCTCACCTTCTTCTTCTTCTCCTTTTTCTTCTTCCTTCCTCTCTTTTCTTTTTCTCTTTCTCAGCCACGAAGAAGCTACAGGGGAGATGGGCTTGGTGGAGATGACATGGCACAAGTGGATAAGTCCTCTCTAAAAAGTAAAGCTACAGGCTTTACTTAATTAAGTAAAAGCTTAATTTAAAGTTTAATTAAGGTGAGAAATAATTAAATTAAAAGATTAAAATCCACTTACCAAAAATCCAACCCACAACCCACACCCCCTGACACCAAGCAAAGAGAACACCAATTAGAGAATCTAATTAATTAAATTAATAAAATAATACAAGAAGCTCAACTCCAACTCACTTTTTGCCTT
Source organism: Tillandsia fasciculata (assembly GCA_029168755.2). NCBI lineage: Eukaryota > Viridiplantae > Streptophyta > Magnoliopsida > Poales > Bromeliaceae > Tillandsia > Tillandsia fasciculata. Next base: position 119,367 of record JAQOTM010000582.1, read on the forward strand.
CGGGCCCTCTGCCGCCGTCCGGAACCTCCCGAACTTCGCTGTAATCTAAAAATACACGTGTCCACAGCTTTTTCTCTTCAAAAAGCTCATCCGTTGAGTCGGTGTGCTCAATCCAAAGACCGGCTCCGAAAATGCCAGTTCCGACTCACTTTTTACCTCCGGATCCTCCGCGTCAATCCGGAACCTCCCGAACTTCGCTGTAATCTGAAAATACACGTGTCCACAGCTTTTTTTCTCTTCAAAAAGCTCATCCGTTGAGTCGGGGTGCTCAATCCAAAAACCGGCTCCGAAAATGCCAGTTCCGACTCACTTTTTAACTCCGGATCCTCCGCATCAATCCGGAACCTCCCGAACTTTGCTGTAATCTGAAAATACACGTGTCCACAGCTTTTTCTCTTCAAAAAGCTCATCCGTTGAGTCGGGGTGCTCAATCCAAAAACCGGCTCCGAAAATGCCAGTTCCGACTCACTTTTTACCTCCGGATCCTCCGCGTCAATCCGGAACCTCCCGAACTTCGCTGTAATCTGAAAATATACCTGCTCCAAGTATTCCCGAATTTCCTGCACTCCACAGTGAAGTCGGTAATACCCAAACCTAGTCTTCAATCGGCGAACAATGCCCGAAAAAACCCCGAATCGGGCGGGGGCTTCTGCGTTAGTCCAGATCAACTCGGCATCAACAGTAAACACATACGCTACGCGCCCGAGGCAAACTCTCCGCTCCACGCTATCATGTGTGGTCGGCGCGCCATTCGAAAACCCGGTATTCTACACTCTCCCCTCCTTCAAAAGGTTTCGTCCCCGAAACCAAAACACACCCCCCTACCACAAAGAAGCCCTACGTCAGGAACATCATCAACCCCCAACTCTCTATTTGGAAAGCAGCCGAAATTAGCGAAAAGTCTGAAAATTCCAAAAGACCGATGCCTTCACCCCAATCAAACAAGAACAGGTTCCAGTATCGTCTCCATTTCTGGAGTAGCCCTTCGAAATTTTCGTCCCGTTCGCCAGTTTCAGCGTAAATACGAGAAAACAAGGAGAGAGGTATTGACGCTGTCCCTGCTTGGGCCGCAACCCAAAAACTACAATCCAACAACTCAACCATGCGGGGGTGCAAAAACTCTAAGCTCAACAACTGGGAAAAGAAGTCATACCAGGTACCATGCAATCCTCTAACCTGGCGCCCTCCAATCGGGCCGCCCAAACTCATCCTCTCGATGTGGGTGGTCATTGCCCTGGCTGCCTCGACATCGTGGCCTCATCTGGCTGGCGATAAGCCGGAGGAGCTCCTTCTTCCGGGAAAGGTAGCGGGCGTGCTGTCGCAAGCGGCATTACCGAAAATACTGCTCGAGGGCATGCTGCCTGAAAATGTCCCGACTGTCCACACAAAAAGCATCGCCCCTGCCTATGGTCACACTGCTGCACTGAATGGGGTCCTCCGCAAATGACACACTCATCCTGATACTGCTGCTGGTGCCTCGGCTGTGGGGGTCCTCCTGATCTCCGTCTCCTCTGAAATCCACGACCCTCAGACTGGGAATGTGGTGGCCCCGGAGGTTTCAATCTACTCGACTGTCCAAAATCGGGCGGCACTGAACGCCTCTCTCCGGAGCTAGTCCCTGGTGCTCCGTCCCTCTCTGACATAAACGCTGTCCCTCGGGAAACCCACGGGGCACGCTCTATGGCTGCATCCAAAGTCGGTGACCGGTGCGAGTGAACAAGATGATAAATATCCTGGTGCAGTCCTCTCTCAAACAAATCCACCCTCTGAGCCTCATCAGGGGCAACATGTGGTACACTGTTCAGCAACCGCTGAAACTCCCGAATATACTCCTGAAGAGGTCGATCACCCTGCTGCAATCGTCGAAGATCCCCTTCAAGTTTCTGCTTTGCACTATCAGTGTCACGCCCCGGGTGTAAACCAGAACCCGGGCCCGTCTACAGATCCGCCGTGCACACGGTATTTCCCGCGTACACGAAGCGCCAAACCTGCTCAGATATATAAGAGATATAATAAAAGAGCAATAAAAAAACAGAGCTGAACTAAAACTAATACATCTCAGACTGAAGCTGGAAATAAAATACAATACATCTGTATAAATGATACATCTGTCTCTCCCAGCTCACCAAAAATAAATACAACCTGCTGGCAAAAGCCAGTCCCAAAGTAAAAGTACAACCGTCTGAGGAAACACGGGTACACCAACAGTCCAGCTAACACGCTCAACCTGCCTCGAAGTCTATCTACTCAGCCGTCCTCTCTCCTCGACCCGTCGCTGAAAACTCAGCAGCACCCGCAGAAGACACTGCAAAAGAAACAAAGGGGAAGAGAAAAGAGAAAGCAGTGGGGGTGAGAACTACTGTAAACAGCAGCCTCCCCCTAGTGGGTAGACCTCAACTCAAATGTGCCCACTAGGACTACAAGAGGCGAAAAAGATGAACAAAGGTGGTAAGCTGTAAATAAAACTGCTGAAGATGGATAGAGCTACCACTATATGCCTCTAATGAGCTAACTGATAGTATAGCTATATGTATGCATCAGAATGTACATGCCTGCCTGGGTAACCCAATCTAGACATCGGTAAACACCGGCACTGCCCGCTAAGCCCACTGACTCACAACTCAGGTACGAGATGCAGACCGGCTCCTGACCGGCACAGTCCCATCCTAAGGGCAATGGACCGGCTACTAACCGGCACGGCCCATCCCAAAGGCGACAGACCGGCTCCTGACCGGCACGGTCCCAGTATACGCCCTCCGGAGTGGCACTCGAGGGGAGCGACCCACACGAGCGAAATAAGTCGCCAAGAGTAATCCGACATGGTAGGACTAGACCATGACACTGATCAAAGTGGAAAACCCATCCACTAAAAGAAAGCCCAAAGCCTCTATCCCAATCTGATGCAATAACCACTGTCCGGTCGACCGCCAAAGATCCGCGGTCGCCGCAATGCCCTGCCCTCACAGCCTGCCTGTCCCGAAGACCACAACTGTCTGACTACACTATCCCAGTCCCTGCTCGAACCCGAGCGTACTATCCCCCAAATATAAATAGAAGAAGAGAAAAGCATGGTTTCTCCTAAGTCAATTCCAGCATGATAGTGTAGCAGAAAAAGGTGGCCTAACTAGATGTCCATTTAAGCATGCAAAGTCCTTTATTTAAAAACAGGGTTTAAATATTATTATCTTTCCCAATATAGGGGTATGCCACTAGTTAAACATGTTTCAAGTACCCGAGTTCTAACAAGTAGAGATTTGCCATTTAGATAAACATCCATATTACTAAGTTGCCCCAAATGGTTCATGTATATGTGAAAGAGGTTCCATCAGGTATATGCAACATATCCAATTTAACCAAGCACTTCCCATGATTTTAGGTGACATATTATTTACAAGAGTGAACCATTAATTTCTACTTGTCTATTTAGGATGCAAGTCCTAACAGTAAGTCCATTTCTCAATCAACATGCCATTTAACTTATACCGGTTCATTTAGCGACATAATAGCGAAGCAACCCAAATAGGCCTAGTGGGGACATCACAAGTAGGAGGTTAAACAACGGTACCCACCTCGAGCGCTAAATCCAAGTCCTGACAGCGAAGTCCGCGCCCGATCCTCAACCGTCCTCGCAAAACTGCGCCATAAATCCCAAAGGATACACACACACAATTACTATCCAAGTTAATCCCAAAATCTGTCCCCAAAACCAGATTTACTGTTCAGCCATTTTTACCTGCGAAATGTGCCCACAAAATTCCCAGAAAAATACCACTGCGATCTACGCGACGAATCGGTCGAAACGAGTACCTGCACGTTTTCCCACGATTTTTCTATGCTGAGAACCAAAATCGACAAGAGGACCACCTCGAACAACATTTTCACCCAAAAACTGTGCTACAAGGTTCTGTAAAAAGGGGTTCTCACCTTCAGGGAAATTCCACGATTTTCCACAAAAATTCAGAGAGATTCCTTGTGATGTGTAGATGCAAATCCCCTTTTGAATCGCCTCAATCCGATGTCCGGTTGCGGAGATATCACCAAAACAATCCAGCGCTGTCCAAAACTCCACCCCAGAAAATGGGGTTACAAGATGGTCCGAAAAACCCAGGAAAGCCTCGGAATGAGGGAAAACCAGTAGAAATAAGAAATGTAGCCCTACCTGTTACGAAGAAGATGGCGCAAGAATCGCTGAAAAATACTGCCTGGTTAGCTCGGGGGAGCTAAAACACTGTCGCTGCGCCGAAGAAGAATCCAGGAATGCAACGTCGCGCCGCGCCGAAAAATCCACATCTCGAAATCCGAGCCTCCTAAATTCCTCAAACTTGACAGGAGTGTTCCTCTCTTCAAGATGAAGATTTCATCTTCTCATCCCACAGGAAGATGAAGCCTCTAAGGTGGTGAAAAATCCCTTTGAAGGAGCCTCGGATGGAAACAATGGAGAAAACCAGAAAAACAATTCACTTAATTACCTCTGTGTCCTGCCGAACACGAAACAGCAAATTCAGCCTATAGGATTGCGACACGTGTCCTCCCAACCGTTGCTGCCGCGCGCAGTCTGCCGCCCAGTGCACAGTTGACCGACCAATGGGATTGCGCCACGTGTCCACCTCAACTGTTCCGTGCACCCGGTGCACGAGCCTCTGTAGACCGAACCAATAAAACAATGCCACGTGTCCAAGCCGGTGCACCATAAACCCTGAGCCAGCCAGAGAATTCCGTGGACCGCGTGCTGTGGACCAGCCAACCACATAATGCCACGTGTCTACTCCGGTCCACCGTACACCATGAGCCAACCCAACTATTCCATGAACCGAGTGCGGTGAGCCAGCCTGTAGTAGCCTGCCACGTGGCACCGCCCAGGTGCACGCCCGCGCGGTGGACCGGCCGCCTGCCCGCGCCCCCGCCGCTGCTGCCCGCGCCCTCAGCGCCTGCCCGCGGCCGCGCGCCGCCTGCCCGAGCGCCTCCGCCGCCTTCCGCCGCCGCCCGCCGCCGCCGGCCGCCGCCGGCGATCGCCGGAGTTACTGTTCCGGCATGAACAGTAACCCGAAGCCCAAAAATGCCGTAAATACTCCGTCTGAAGCGTTTTCGCGCGCTGAATCCGATTTTGACGTCCGTTTCGCCAAATTCTCACTCTAAAAATTGCCGAATGCCCCCGGAAAGGTATTCTTGGTCCAAATCTCGCGCCGAGCCCAATCTCAATATCCGTTTTGCGCGCAAACACCTCAAAACAACCGATGGGGTCCCCCGATCACCCACGTGATCCAATTGAAGCCCGGAGTCCAACACTTGTGTCCAAATTGGCGCCCGAACACCGCCGACATGCCCCGTAGGCCTCCAGAAGCTGCCGGTCACCCTGTAAAAGCCCCAAATACCTCTCGCACACCGCGTAGGCCTCCAGTAGCCACCTCAAAGCACCGCAACGGCTCTGCGGAGATCCAGGTCATCACATCCTCCCCCACTAAAAGAAAGTTTCGTCCTCGAAACTAAAGCAACTCCCTAGGAGTCTCAAAAACCAGGGGCCAATACTCAGCACCGCCGTCTCCAGCTCTCAAGTCACCAATCACTCCCCGTGATTACCCCACAGCAACAACAACAACAACAACCAGAACGGCATAGCCCGATTGCGTAATTCCCTCACCTCACGAGCCGGAATTCGCAACGGGCGTCCCTCGTACACTAAACTCTCAAAAGGCACGAGTCACTGACGGGCGAGAGATCCAAAATATAATACTCCTGAGCTGCGACGCAGAAAAACCTCAAAAACTCCAACAAAAGACTGGGGAAAGGAACGAACAGCCCGAGCAACACGCTCTAAAATCATTACCAAGAGCGAACTCAACCAAGGCGACCCAAAACACATCCACACAACACCTGCACAGAAAAGGGGCCCCAATAAGCAGGGGTTCACACACGGTCGCCCTCAAAACTCAACCACCCAAGTGGATTGCTCAGCCGCAGCCTCTAATCAAAAGATATCCTCTAGGACACAACTCAACCCTGTACACCAAGATGGCCTCACACATCGCCAATTAGAGAATCAACAAACTCAAACCCAAAGCTCTTCTGCTCCAGGTATCCGCCACCTCAGCGGCCCTATCGGGGTGATACTGGATGCTCGACAAAATCCAATGATAGCTCTACAGCCACTATGGGAGGTATCACAATAACTCACAAATCCATCTCCCACCACTGACTAGGTTAAAATCGGCGCTCGTACCAAACTCGTCATCTGATCATCAGGCTCTGCTAGCACTATCCGGTCCAAAAGCTCCTCACCCCAACAATAACCGTCGATCTCGGCCAGTCTTAAATAACATCCATTTTGGCTGGATTTCCACAGTCGCCCCTATGGCTTGAATAGGCAAGCCAGGAAGACATGCTCTCGAAGCTAAAACTTGCACCGCAACGACTTGGCATAAAGCTTCTTCCTCACAGACCTTGCCATAGCATCTACGAATGCTCCACAAGCTCAGAATCATTCGGGAAGGGGGGGTAAAGCCAAAATATCCCAAGAGAATGCCGCTATCAATCCGTTCAAGTCCCACTGGAAAACAGAGTTCCTCAATCTTAAAGGCAACGAGGCATTAATCATTCCATTGGCTTCACAGTACTCGTAATGCCCCTAGCGTCTCTTGTACGCCATCTTGGCGAAATACTCAGCTGTAAATCCAAACTGGTGCAGGCATCATAATCGATTAACTGCCGGGGCAGAACTCCATCGAAAGGCCTTAATAATACCTGGACCTGCCTGGGCTCCAATCACAAAGGACTCTCACCGTCGTGTATCAGCGACGTAGCACTAGGTCCAACAGACCCTCGATCCATCAGATCCCCGCACCTATGCCATCAACTCCCGCATCTCTAAAGGCGATATCCAACGAGGTGCTATGAAGTTGGCGCGGTTTCCAGAACCACGTCAACCACAATCTTAATCTCCCTTTCTGGCGGCATAATCATCGGCTCAGGTGGTCTCACACCCGGGATCTCACGAGCAATAGGGATATCCTTAAGTCCCGCTGTCGCCGTAGGCACCTCTCACACTAACGCTGTAACCTGTGTGCTCAAACAGTCTCAAAAATAAAATGCCTTCCATTATCTGCCTTGTAGAAAGTTAAAGTCCTTTATCTCAGCAGTCAAACATCCTGTGGCACTACGCCAACCAATCCCAAGCACTGGGTCAGACACCAAGCTGCCACAAACACCAATATGTCTGCCGGCATAACTCACGGCCTCTGCTACACTGGACATGATCCACAAGCCTCCCCCACTTGCACCATGCCAACAGTAACCTGTACCTCAAGCGCATGCGGTAACGACTCTACCTCTAGTCCATGCAGGAATGCAACCTGCTCTAACTCCGACTGCTGTGATGAAATCACACCTGCGACAACTCAAACCACTACCGTGGCGCCCTCCAACCGGGCGGCACAGATTCATCCGCTCGATGCAAGTGGTCGTCGCTCAGCCCGCCAAAATATCTAGACCAATCACAAAGGGGGCACGACCTCTGTCCATGCTCACACTGAGGTGCCGAATGTGGTCTCTCGCAGACAGCCAATCCACGCTACCGCTGCGCTATTCTGATAAAAGGGCTGTTGCTGTCATCGGGGTCCACCCAACCCCCGATGTCTCAAAAATCCACCCGGATATCATCGTCATACGACCAAGCACAATTGATTCATGCAATTCTTTATACAATTATCCTTACTAAGCTCACCCCTCAATCACATATATTGCACCCCAAACATGCCCATTATCACTCAAACAGGGTAACATCCCCCTTGGGTAAGCTTTACATAATCCATCCACAAGGATATCCACCATCCTGGAAGAAAACGAACATGTCTCTACCGGCCGATCTATCCTCCATCATCTGGTATCAAGCGCCTCTATCCAGAACTTGCCTCTGACAGCAGATACCCATCCAAAAAAAACTGCAGCGCCAGCTCCATAAACACTGCCTCCACCATCGAAGCACCCCAAAGTCCAAAACCTGCAAAAGATGGTCCGAACAGACGGAAAGGCATCCTGGCGCAATCCACTCTCAGCCACGCATATCCTATGCGCCTCGGCACTAAACATTGGCACAAAGGGGCTACTCACTCCACTACGAGACATCCGCCTCGCACACAAGGTCAAAACCAAAGAGGCGAAGATACTCTCAAGCAAACCAAGTACACCCACACCTCCAGGCCTGGCTCCCATGAAAACCGTCCTCGCAGCATAATCAGCTGCCGCGAAAAGAAAAAGAAAACCGAGCCAGCCTAACCGTCCTAAGTACCAAACCAAGCCCCACAACAAGGTCAAGACCATCAGGCCTACAGGTACAACCAAGGACTCAACCGCACCGGGCAGGACCCACGACACTCCCCCCAGGTGCAAAAGATAGGGAATACGACCTCCCGAACACCGGGTAACCGTCCTATCCCTAACCCAAAACAATGAAGCCAAACACTACCCACCAAGAAAGGGAAAACCTCTCGTATCGAAAGATACGAACCCAAGAGCCTGGAACAATTCAAACCTACCGCCACACTGGCCGCTGGAATCTACGTGCTCTGACGGTCTCAAAAATCCACTATCCAGAAAAGAAACCAGGAGTGCCTCATCCGACTGACCTGTCCTCCAACACCCGGCGCCAAGCGCCTCAATCAGAACTCGCCTCAGGCAGCAGATCCCAATACAACGGAACCGTAATGCCACGCTCCATACCCGGCGCCTACTCCAATAAGGCGTCCCAAGAACTCTCAATCCCCCACCGAACAAGACACTGCCACCAAGGCTCCATACACAATCCCACAAATCGGGGCAACTCATCCGCCAAAACTGGCTCACTCTTTCAATGCAATCCCACAGCTTTCCCTGCTGTCAACTGTCCACCCTTCCTCGGTGCCCCAGCACTAAACGTCGGCACGGAGGGGCTACTCACTAGTCCGACAACTGTGTCACCACGCTGCTCCGACAGCTGCACCACTGTGCTGATCCGACAACTGTGTCACCACGCTGCTCCGACAGCTGCACCACTGTGCTGATCCGACAACTGTGTCACCACGCTGCTCCGACAGCTGCACCACTGTGCTGATCCGACAACTGTGTCACCACGCTGCTCCGACAGCTGCACCACTGTGCTGATCCGACAACTGTGTCACCACGCTGCTCCGACAGCTGCACCACTGTGCTGATCCGACAACTGTGTCACCACGCTGCTCCGACAGCTGCACCACTGTGCTGATCCGACAACTGTGTCACCACGCTGCTCCGACAGCTGCACCACTGTGCTGATCCGACAACTGTGTCACCACGCTGCTCCGACAGCTGCACCACTGTGCTGATCCGACAACTGTGTCACCACGCTGCTCCGACAGCTGCACCACTGTGCTGATCCGACAACTGTGTCACCACGCTGCTCCGACAGCTGCACCACTGTGCTGATCCGACAACTGTGTCACTGCACTGCTCCGACACTCCTACCCTTCGGGTCCGGAGCCCCCAGACTCCAATCTGGGTATCCGGCCCGAAACAACCAGCTCAGGCCCAACTGCCGCACCAAGGTGCACTCGGTCAGAGCCCCAACGTCGGGGAGACACCGCTCACCACGACAAAACCGCAAATCAGCACACCCCAAACACTCGACCCAATCTAGCGAAAGTCAAAGGCATCCCCCTATTTTTGTAACGTTATGTTGTCTGCAGCCAACATAACTGTCCCACAAAATAGGGTATGCCGATCCCTCTTCACTCACTGGAAGAGTCAAAACCAAATCACCGACTTTCGCTAAAAGTCACGCCTCTCACGCCCTAACATCCTAGGGTCCGCCCAAAAGCCTAGGGTTTCCTAAGTCCCAACTGACCTATCCCTAAGCTCTGATACCAACTTAATCTGTCACGCCCCGGGTGTAAACCAGAACCCGGGCCCGTCTACAGATCCGCCGTGCACACGGTATTTCCCGCGTACACGAAGCGCCAAACCTGCTCAGATATATAAGAGATATAATAAAAGAGCAATAAAAACAGAGCTGAACTAAAACTAATACATCTCAGACTGAAGCTGGAAATAAAATACAATACATCTGTATAAATGATACATCTGTCTCTCCCAGCTCACCAAAAATAAATACAACCTGCTGGCAAAAGCCAGTCCCAAAGTAAAAGTACAACCGTCTGAGGAAACACGGGTACACCAACAGTCCAGCTAACACGCTCAACCTGCCTCGAAGTCTATCTACTCAGCCGTCCTCTCTCCTCGACCCGTCGCTGAAAACTCAGCAGCACCCGCAGAAGACACTGCAAAAGAAACAAAGGGGAAGAGAAAAGAGAAAGCAGTGGGGGTGAGAACTACTGTAAACAGCAGCCTCCCCCTAGTGGGTAGACCTCAACTCAAATGTGCCCACTAGGACTACAAGAGGCGAAAAAGATGAACAAAGGTGGTAAGCTGTAAATAAAACTGCTGAAGATGGATAGAGCTACCACTATATGCCTCTAATGAGCTAACTGATAGTATAGCTATATGTATGCATCAGAATGTACATGCCTGCCTGGGTAACCCAATCTAGACATCGGTAAACACCGGCACTGCCCGCTAAGCCCACTGACTCACAACTCAGGTACGAGATGCAGACCGGCTCCTGACCGGCACAGTCCCATCCTAAGGGCAATGGACCGGCTACTAACCGGCACGGCCCATCCCAAAGGCGACAGACCGGCTCCTGACCGGCACGGTCCCAGTATACGCCCTCCGGAGTGGCACTCGAGGGGAGCGACCCACACGAGCGAAATAAGTCGCCAAGAGTAATCCGACATGGTAGGACTAGACCATGACACTGATCAAAGTGGAAAACCCATCCACTAAAAGAAAGCCCAAAGCCTCTATCCCAATCTGATGCAATAACCACTGTCCGGTCGACCGCCAAAGATCCGCGGTCGCCGCAATGCCCTGCCCTCACAGCCTGCCTGTCCCGAAGACCACAACTGTCTGACTACACTATCCCAGTCCCTGCTCGAACCCGAGCGTACTATCCCCCAAATATAAATAGAAGAAGAGAAAAGCATGGTTTCTCCTAAGTCAATTCCAGCATGATAGTGTAGCAGAAAAAGGTGGCCTAACTAGATGTCCATTTAAGCATGCAAAGTCCTTTATTTAAAAACAGGGTTTAAATATTATTATCTTTCCCAATATAGGGGTATGCCACTAGTTAAACATGTTTCAAGTACCCGAGTTCTAACAAGTAGAGATTTGCCATTTAGATAAACATCCATATTACTAAGTTGCCCCAAATGGTTCATGTATATGTGAAAGAGGTTCCATCAGGTATATGCAACATATCCAATTTAACCAAGCACTTCCCATGATTTTAGGTGACATATTATTTACAAGAGTGAACCATTAATTTCTACTTGTCTATTTAGGATGCAAGTCCTAACAGTAAGTCCATTTCTCAATCAACATGCCATTTAACTTATACCGGTTCATTTAGCGACATAATAGCGAAGCAACCCAAATAGGCCTAGTGGGGACATCACAAGTAGGAGGTTAAACAACGGTACCCACCTCGAGCGCTAAATCCAAGTCCTGACAGCGAAGTCCGCGCCCGATCCTCAACCGTCCTCGCAAAACTGCGCCATAAATCCCAAAGGATACACACACACAATTACTATCCAAGTTAATCCCAAAATCTGTCCCCAAAACCAGATTTACTGTTCAGCCATTTTTACCTGCGAAATGTGCCCACAAAATTCCCAGAAAAATACCACTGCGATCTACGCGACGAATCGGTCGAAACGAGTACCTGCACGTTTTCCCACGATTTTTCTATGCTGAGAACCAAAATCGACAAGAGGACCACCTCGAACAACATTTTCACCCAAAAACTGTGCTACAAGGTTCTGTAAAAAGGGGTTCTCACCTTCAGGGAAATTCCACGATTTTCCACAAAAATTCAGAGAGATTCCTTGTGATGTGTAGATGCAAATCCCCTTTTGAATCGCCTCAATCCGATGTCCGGTTGCGGAGATATCACCAAAACAATCCAGCGCTGTCCAAAACTCCACCCCAGAAAATGGGGTTACAAGATGGTCCGAAAAACCCAGGAAAACCTCGGAATGAGGGAAAACCAGTAGAAATAAGAAATGTAGCCCTACCTGTTACGAAGAAGATGGCGCAAGAATCGCTGAAAAATACTGCCTGGTTAGCTCGGGGGAGCTAAAACACTGTCGCTGCGCCGAAGAAGAATCCAGGAATGCAACGTCGCGCCGCGCCGAAAAATCCACATCTCGAAATCCGAGCCTCCTAAATTCCTCAAACTTGACAGGAGTGTTCCTCTCTTCAAGATGAAGATTTCATCTTCTCATCCCACAGGAAGATGAAGCCTCTAAGGTGGTGAAAAATCCCTTTGAAGGAGCCTCGGATGGAAACAATGGAGAAAACCAGAAAAACAATTCACTTAATTACCTCTGTGTCCTGCCGAACACGAAACAGCAAATTCAGCCTATAGGATTGCGACACGTGTCCTCCCAACCGTTGCTGCCGCGCGCAGTCTGCCGCCCAGTGCACAGTTGACCGACCAATGGGATTGCGCCACGTGTCCACCTCAACTGTTCCGTGAACCCGGTGCACGAGCCTCTGTAGACCGAACCAATAAAACAATGCCACGTGTCCAAGCCGGTGCACCATAAACCCTGAGCCAGCCAGAGAATTCCGTGGACCGCGTGCTGTGGACCAGCCAACCACATAATGCCACGTGTCTACTCCGGTCCACCGTACACCATGAGCCAACCCAACTATTCCATGAACCGAGTGCGGTGAGCCAGCCTGTAGTAGCCTGCCACGTGGCACCGCCCAGGTGCACGCCCGCGCGGTGGACCGGCCGCCTGCCCGCGCCCCCGCCGCTGCTGCCCGCGCCCTCAGTGCCTGCCCGCGGCCGCGCGCCGCCTGCCCGAGCGCCTCCGCCGCCTTCCGCCGCCGCCCGCCGCCGCCGCCCGCCGCCGGCGATCGCCGGAGTTACTGTTCCGGCATGAACAGTAACCCGAAGCCCAAAAATGCCGTAAATACTCCGTCTGAAGCGTTTTCGCGCGCTGAATCCGATTTTGACGTCCGTTTCGCCAAATTCTCACTCTAAAAATTGCCGAATGCCCCCGGAAAGGTATTCTTGGTCCAAATCTCGCGCCGAGCCCAATCTCAATATCCGTTTTGCGCGCAAACACCTCAAAACAACCGATAGGGTCCCCCGATCACCCACGTGATCCAATTGAAGCCCGGAGTCCAACACTTGTGTCCAAATTGGCGCCCGAACACCGCCGACATGCCCCGTAGGCCTCCAGAAGCTGCCGGTCACCCTGTAAAAGCCCCAAATACCTCTCGCACACCGCGTAGGCCTCCAGTAGCCACCTCAAAGCACCGCAACGGCTCTGCGGAGATCCAGGTCATCACAATCAGGAAAATAGGCCCCGCGTAGTAAAGCTCGAAACTCTCGCCAAGTCAACAACTGAACTCCCGGTGGTCCAACTGGGCGAACTCGACGCCACCAAATCTCGGCGTCCTTCTCCAAATAGTGCGCCCCCAAATGTACCTGATGTTCTTCCTTGATGAAGAGGTTCTCAAAAAGTTTCTCCATTGCCGCGATCCAGTTCTCAACATCCCACGGCTCTGAACTCTGCCCTGAAAATCGCGGGGGATGGAACTGGTTGATATAAGCTAGCTTGTCGGTAAGCTCCCTCTGCTCTGCCTCTGTCAATGGAGCGATCTGTGACGAGGTCGACGAAGTCGCTGCTGGGGGCACTACTGAAGATGTCCTCTGCTCAAACAACCTCAACATACGTTCCAATTTTTCCTCCTGGCGCTTGGCTGCCTCTACCAGGCGCCTGACTGTTTCTTCCTGGCGCCTGATTGTCTCTTCCTGTTCAGTGTGCTCAACCCCCTGCCGCTCGGGCTCCTCATCCAAGGTCGAACGCCCTCTCGTCGCTGCACGACGTCTCGGCGGCATCGCAGGTAACTGCAACAAATACAAACATCAGGACATAACAATCATACGACCCAATCCAGCGAAAGTCTATGACACGTTACCCTTCCTAAAGTATTATGTTGTCTGCAGCCAACATAATCACTTTAGGAGAATAACATGTAAAATCACTCGTCCCATCTCTTGGGAGAAGTATAAGACTCAATCAGGACTCTCGCTAAAAATCACGACTCTCACGTAGTCATCCTAATATCCAACCACAAGCCTAGGGTTTCTAAGTCCTCAATGACCTACATCCTAGGCTCTGATACCACCCTAATCTGTCACGCCCCGAGGTCGAAACTGCGACCCGGGCTCGCTAACAGATCCGCCATCTGTACGGAAACTGCCGTACAGACGAAGCGTCTAACCTGCAAAAGATAGAACTACAGCTATACAGATATCAGAGCGGGTAATAAAAGTTGTAATATAAAATCTCACTACTAAAAAGCTGAAAAAATAAATGCAAGTCTATCTCCCAAAATACAAGGTGATACCAATAAGAAAATCCACCTATACAACATCTACAAATCTGAAAGGGAGATAACTAAACTGGGAATACAATACATAGCCAAACTCCCACAGTCCGGGATGGTACATCTACCTCACTCTAATAGAACAATGCTGGTAGGGAACTATCTCGCGACTCCCTGTCCTCGGTCCGTCAAGCCAGCTCGGGCAGGAACGGAAGAAAGCCTCAGCAACCTGTCACCGACAGAGGGTGTGAGAACTACATCCTACAGTAGTTCTCAGTGGGTACCGTCTCCAAGAACCACGGTCTGCCCACTAAGTCTACTAGAGGCATAAGATAACAGAAAAAGACTGTGATAATGAAAATAAGCTGGAAAAGTATCTACAGCTATCATGCCTTTATCTACTATGCTCAAAGAGAAAGAGAACACAGAAGATGGTATGCATCCACTCACTACTGACCATATGTCATAAGTACTATACTCAAAGAAAACTCTACTATGACACATACTATGCCATCACTCTCTCAATGCCACCCAATCTCAATGACTGTCCCACTTTGGACCAGTCAAACAAACCTGCGCTCACCTACTGCCACTACGCCCAAATAGGACTTGGTCTTACGTAGGGTGTCCCTCAAGGACTAACACAATCTCAAGCGAACTCTAGTGTATCAACTCGTCGCATCATCGCAGCCTCGTCAGGCTCGGTATCATCATCGCACCCAGGGCGTAGCTCGAGGGGAGCGACCCCAACGAACTCAAGTAACACATGTATCTCATAACTGGCATGAAATGCCAAGCTCAGCAGGCTATAATCCACGATCGAACAGATCGGTAACACGAGCTCAAAAGCTCAACTCAATCTCACAACTCTAACCCACTCAAGAAAGTACTACACAGCTGGGACTGCCGTCACTCCTAACGGCTCCCACAACACACCCCACTCATAGGCGAGAAGAACTGACTGACGCGACAAGGACTGAGAATCCCGATAGGCCGGTTCCTAGAATCCCAATCAAACAAGAACAGACCCTAAGCTCAGCCTATCGAAGTTCTCGATCCTTTACCGTTCAGGGATTCGGCCCCTCTCGGTTAAAGTGGGAACGTATCTCAACTCAAAGCTCTAAACTCACGGCTGGAGATGCTCCACAGCCCAAAACCACAAAGAGTCCGAAAACCCCGGGAGCCTACTACCTTCGACCCCAATCAAACAAGAATAGGCTATAGGTGTAGCCTCCCGTTGTTTTCGGCCCAAGAATGAAACCAGCCCTTAGAACCCAAATACCTCACCCCGGTCGGGTGAGGGAATTTAGGAAAAATATGACCTTTATTATAAAATATCATTTCTCCTCGACCCCCTTGGGGTGAGGATAAAATTTACCCTTTTTGAAAACTGTCTTGAATTGAGAAAAACCAGCTTTTATGGATTTTAGTTCTTGAGAAAATCAGTTGAAAACAAGTTTGTCTCTCGAACTCCCAAGGGTTACGCCTTTGCCCAATCAAACAAGAACAAGCTCCGGTGACCCCTAGGAATACGGAAAAAAAAATACTGATTTACTAAAATCATGAGAGTTCAAAAGCATTCTGGGTTCAAGGTCCTGATAGCACACGAACCCCACGATCACGACGGGGTAGTGACGAGAAAACGACGTAACAACTAGAGACCCGGGACCACCGTTTACTCTAAACGGTTCCCAAACCACCAACACTGGCCTAACACAGCAACCAGACCCCACTCAGCCCCCCCCACAGGCCCAAGTGAAACACCCATCCCACAAAACTCAGACCGCTCGGCCCACTACCCGGGCGAGGAACTCTATGTCCAGAAGGAAATGCAATGTGTGGGAATGTCTATAGCACAAAAGAACCTAACCCAGATTAAGGTTCTCTACTGGTCTGGTTAAACACATGCAACATATGACGGGGGTGCTAGTCAAAGTTCCAAGGAAACACTTAAACTGGCATGCAAATCCTATCATAATAGAATTAGAAGGAAGTCCGTAGACTTGGAGAGAAAACCAACCCACCTGGATCGCATTCCGCAGGCAACGCCGAAGTCGGGGAACCGCCGAACCTCAAACGGAGGAAAACTGAAAACCGCGCCGCGCGCGCACTGCTGCGAATCACGAAAGATCCCCCGGAAGCTCAAATAATCCCGTCGAGTTTTCACAAAGACCTGCGCGCAAGTGGGTCAGTCCACGGCCAAGGTAACAAAACAACAAGGGCCCAAGTACACTGAAAACTCCGACTCACCTCCGGTACTCATTGCTTAAAGTAGAAGAGAAAAGGCCGCCAAGGAACTCCACCAACAACACTAGCAGCTTACACAAAATCAAGCTCATATAAGCCCACTTCATAAATCTGAATCCATTAAAAGAATCTGCACATCAAGTCCATTACAACATAAATTGCTTGCACTTAAATACTTGTTCCAATGCATACAATAATTAAAGTCCAAAGTCCAATTAGGTACATAAGTCATTCCCAATATACATGCAGATTTTCAGCAACAATGTACTATAAAGAGGACTAAAGATGGTATACCAATTCTAGTCCAAATTTCAAGAGTAAGGTATCAAATTGTTCCTCTTGAAGTTTACAAAATTACCCAACTTGAAATTCACCATTTCATAAAAAGGAGAAAAAGATATTCCAAGATTACCACATGCTGTCCAAAACTGCAATCTGCACCAAGGGCTCCAAAGATGAAGAAATTCACCTAATTTGTAGCAAGATTTAGCCTTTCACTTCAATATAAAACTTGTATATTATTAAGTTATGGTGAAATCCCCATAAAGTCGAGCTCAAGAGTCCATCCCTACAACCCTAGAGGGTACAAACACTGCACATAACTCAAAGCTGAAACAAAAACCTCAACTGTGTACAAACATCCCAGAGATGGCCTCAATTACCTATCTTGGAGCCCAAATTAGAAACTTCAGTAAACACAAAAGTTGGAGACATTTGAATCCTAAAAATTTTCCAAAAAAAATCATCTCAAAATTCCACTTGTACATCCCAGGGTAGCGAAAATGCTAACTACTGTGCAGAAATCCGAGCAGAAAAATAGTGCTGCAAAGATCACTAATTTTACCTGTCTTCCAGCTTCAACTAGGCTTTCTCTTCACTATCAAAGTTAGAGATATTTGAATCCTGAAAATTTCCCAAAAAAAATCACCTCAAAATTCCATTTGTACATCCCAGGGTAGCGAAAATGCTAACTACTGCGCAGAAATCCGAGCAGAAAAACAACGCTGCAAAGATCACTAATTTTACCTGTCTTCCAGCTTCAACTAGGCTTCCTCTTCACTATCAAAGTTGGAGTTCTCGAGATTGTGAAGAGAACGCCGCAAAAATGGCCCAGAAATTCCACACCTACAACTCGGGAGCCCTCCTGGACGAAAACGCGACTTAGAGAGATGCTCAACCCGCCATGACCAAACTCACCTCCGCACCTTCTTCTTCTTCTTCCTCACCTTCTTCTTCTTCTCCTTTTTCTTCTTCCTTCCTCTCTTTTCTTTTTCTCTTTCTCAGCCACGAAGATGCTACAGGGGAGATGGGCTTGGTGGAGATGACATGGCACAAGTGGATAAGTCCTCTCTAAAAAGTAAAGCTACAGGCTTTACTTAATTAAGTAAAAGCTTAATTTAAAGTTTAATTAAGGTGAGAAATAATTAAATTAAAAGATTAAAATCCACTTACCAAAAATCCAACCCACACCCCCTGACACCAAGCAAAGAGAACACCAATTAGAGAATCTAATTAATTAAATTAATAAAATAATACAAGAAGCTCAACTCCAACTCACTTTTTGCCTTCGGGCCCTCTGCCGCCGTCCGGAACCTCCCGAACTTCGCTGTAATCTGAAAATACACGTGTCCACAGCTTTTTCTCTTCAAAAAGCTCATCCGTTGAGTCGGGGTGCTCAATCCAAAAACCGGCTCCGAAAATGCCAGTTCCGACTCACTTTTACCTCCGGATCCTCCGCGTCAATCCGGAACCTCCCGAACTTCGCTGTAATCTGAAAATACACGTGTCCACAGCTTTTTTTCTCTTCAAAAAGCTCATCCGTTGAGTCGGGGTGCTCAATCCAAAAACCGGCTCCGAAAATGCCAGTTCCGACTCACTTTTTAACTCCGGATCCTCCGCATCAATCCGGAACCTCCCGAACTTTGCTGTAATCTGAAAATACACGTGTCCACAGCTTTTTCTCTTCAAAAAGCTCATCCGTTGAGTCGGGGTGCTCAATCCAAAAACCGGCTCCGAAAATGCCAGTTCCGACTCACTTTTTACCTCCGGATCCTCCGCGTCAATCCGGAACCTCCCGAACTTCACTGTAATCTGAAAATATACCTGCTCCAAGTATTCCCGAATTTCCTGCACTCCACAGTGAAGTCGGTAATACCCAAATCTAGTCTTCAATCGGCGAACAATGCCCGGAAAAACCCCGAATCGGGCGGGGGCTTCTGCGTTAGTCCAGATCAACTCGGCATCAACAGTAAACACATACGCTACGCGCCCGAGGCAAACTCTCCGCTCCACGCTATCATGTGTGGTCGGCGCGCCATCCGAAAATCCGGTATTCTACACCTGGCGGCGCTGTCCCTCCGCCAACTGGGCCACCAAGGCCCTCAACTCAGTAAGCTCAGAGGGTCTGGACTGCTCTGGCTCGTCAGGGGGTGAAGAAGTACCCCGAGTAGGCATCCGGCGTCGAAGAGGCATCCTGCCACAAGAAACCAAACATCAGCAACAAAACCCCACACGACCCAATCTGGCGAAAGTCAAAAGACATCCTCCTATTTCTATGACCTTATGTTGTCTGCAGCCAACATAATGGTCCAACAGAAATAGGCTATGTCGATCCCTCTTCACTCACTAGAAGAGTTTACCACAAAAATCACCGACTTCCGCAAAATGTCACACCACTCACGCCCTATCATCCTAGGGTCTGTCCAAAAGCCTAGGGTTACCTAAGTCCCAACTGACCTATCCCTAAGCTCTGATACCAACTTAATCTGTCACGCCCCGGGTGTAAACCAGAACCCGGGGCCCGTCTACAGATCCGCCGTGCATGCGGTAATTCCCACATACACGAAGCGTCGGTAACCTGCTCAGATATAAGAGATAATAATAAAAGAGCATAATAATCAGAGCTAAACTAAAACTACTGTATCTCAGACAGAAGCTGGAAGTAAAAGAGTACAACAGTGAAATAAAATACAGATGTCTCTCCCAGTTCACCACTAAAAATACAAACAGCTGGCAGAAGCCAGACCCAAAAAGAAAATAAATAAAAGCTGTCTGAGAAGTCCAGGTACCCAAAATCTCCAGCTACAACCCTCGGGAGGCTCTCTATCTAGTCCGCAATTCGCTTGCCTCGATCAGTTGCTGACGGCCCAGCAACTGTACAGTTATTTAGGATCCACAAGGATCTAAATAGGTACTATCAAACACCTAGAGGGGGGTGAATAGGTGTAATATTATAAAAACCAATCTCAGTGCAAAAATAAAAACTAATGCGGAAAATAAAAATCAACACACCGAGATTTACGTGGAAACTCCAATCCAGGAGAAAAACCACGGGACCAACACGCAATAACAATCCACTAAGAATTGAAGAATAACAAGGTGATTACCGACTCCACGGACTCGACCCCTCCTTCAAGTTCTTCGGACCTTGCGCTCCACCGATTGCACGTCCACTGCACACGTTCGAATCCACGAACGCCACTCGAATCCACGAGCACACGTTTCGAATCCACGAAACGCCTTCAACACACCGAATCCACGGTGCCACGTCGAATCCACGACGCAAACTCAGCCGATAAAGAAATATAGGCTTCGATGGTGATCCTTTGCTTAGATTCTCATTGAAGAACCGTAGAAAGAAATTCTAAGCAAAGTTT
This sequence comes from Tillandsia fasciculata, assembly GCA_029168755.2. Lineage (NCBI taxonomy): Eukaryota > Viridiplantae > Streptophyta > Magnoliopsida > Poales > Bromeliaceae > Tillandsia > Tillandsia fasciculata. The sequence continues at coordinate 139,739 of JAQOTM010000582.1, forward strand.
AGATCAATTCGACAAAAGATGGATCTTGGAAGAACCGTCGAATTGACCTAAAAGAGGCTAAAAAGAAGAACAGTAAAAACCTAGCCTCTAGGGTTGCTCACGAGTGTTTTCGGTATTAGTCAATTTCGTCGAGAAACCCTAAGTGTCTATTTATAGCCCTTGGAAACATATTAGAGTCGGTTTAGGAAACTTTTCCCGAGGTAACATTGTGTACCGGTACCACTTATCATGTTCCGGTACTCAATGGTGCAAAACACAGATTTTTCTATTGTGTTCCGGTACGCGAGTCTGTGTTCCGGTACGCAATACAAATTTCAGAAAATTCTGTGTCGGGTTTGAGGAACTTCAAGTGTGGTTCCGGTACTCAATGTAAAAACTGATTTTTCCGAGATAAACTTTATCCAAAACAAACCAAGTACCGGAAACCAAACTTGATTTAAGATGTAAGTTAAAACCAAGTTCCTAAAACCAAGTCTAAACCGGTTTTCATTAATTTCCTGATTCCAATGATTATAAATGAACTTTAATCACCATGATCAATATTTAATCATACCTGAGAGTTGACTTGGGCTCATGTTGAATCTTCAATGAGTCTTCGAAGGCTGATTTGACAATTTGATCCCTTTAAGACTCCGACTCAACTCACTGACTTGACTCACGAAATATGCCAACACCAAAATGCCGTAACAATCTCCCCCTTTGGCAATTTCGTGACAAAACCCAAAGATACATAAAACGCTCAAGTCACTCATCTTAAACCAAAAAGTCGAAATTCAATGTCATCACCAAAACATTGATTTTCTTTGCGTGAAAGATCCAATAAATACAAAATTACATTTGAACCAAACAGTCCTAGAACATACTCTATGACTTAGGACTTGGAGTCTTAAAGTGATGTAATTCCTGCAAAACAAAACTCCAAACAAAATCAAATGTTAGTCGTTAGAAATTAAAATCCTACATTTGATCCGCCTTCCTTTTGGTTCTTTTGTTTTTCCCGGCTCTTTCAATCTTTTCTTTATCTCCCCCTATCTTGAGCATCCATGTTCTCCAAGTTCTCCCCCTTTGTGATGCAATCATTATTTTCTGTCTCCCCCTTTCTATGATATGTCCATCATTTTCGTTCTCCCCCTTTTTGTCACAAATTGTCAAACAGTTAATAGAAACAAAAAGAAAACACACTAGAAGGATAAGTACTTAGTTACATGCCCATTAGAGTTCTTGTTCAACACAAAGTGAAAAGAAACTAAAAACCAAAAACAAGAAGGCAAAGAAATCACTCATCCTGATCTGAATCATCATCGTCCTCATGTGATGTAGGTCCATGAGATGTACTCGGTGCAGTTGCTCCAGTGACCACATCGTCGTGTTTGCACCCAAGGATTTCGAATATCTTCTTTAAACCATCCTCGATTTTCTTGAAGCCTTGCTCCATTCTTTTCTGCAAAGACTGAAGAGTTACCACTTCAGCTGGTTCGGGAGATTCTTGGCGAGGCGGTGCGCTCGTAGTTGTTTCGCTTGCATAGCCCTTTGTATGCCCAAATGTCTTCAAAGTGCTAACTGACTTGGCTAACGTGATTCCATCATTGAGCCTAAGCCGTAGTCAAATTTGGTACAAGAAATGTCAACACCGTGGTCTTCCAGAATACGAGTAATCAAGATTGAAACGGTAGAAGATCACGTTGCCTTGATCCCTCAATAACATGTACCATTTGCTGCCAAATTAGAATGGAATGTTGATGTTGATTCCATTTGCACTTTCCGGGTGACCAAGGAAAAAGAGAAGTAGCAATCGATCCCATCGAATCCTTTTGGTCCCCATTGTAGGCAATAAGTTGTAGCAGACGATTAAGGACAAAATGTGATATTCTGGTTTTAGGTCCTTTGATTCAACATATGACCTATTTGAGTGTGTCCCTGACTTGCAAATTGAATCCACAACAGTGTCCCAATGGGTGTCATGCTGGAAATTACCATCTGTGTAGTAAAGACCAGAAGTATCAACAGCTAGTCCAAGGTTTGCCCCAATTACTGCTGGAGTAATGTCAAACTTGACGCCTCTAACTGTTGTTTCAATGATAAAAGCCCCTGTGTCATGGTCCTTTTGGAGTATATTAGCTCTCATATAGAATTCCCTGATAATCTCAACACAAAAACCCATCTTTGGTTGAACTCTGCCAAGTGGCCGAATATGACTTCGTTCCAAGAGCCTTGCAAAGTCTGGCACCTCACGACATAGCTCGTTGAAATTCACGTGACGCTCTCCAATGCATGTACGGTTTGCAAATCTGGCACGATGTTTTG
>JAQOTM010001688.1:0-30342 GCA_029168755.2 Tillandsia fasciculata
CATGCGCGTTGCCCGCATGCGAGCGCCGCCCGCCTGCGGCGTTTCCCCCATGCGCGGGCTCCGCGTGCGCTCGGCTCCGGTGGTGTTGCGACCCTTCTTCCTCCCGCTTCCACAAGGACCAAGAAATAGAAACCTTAAAATAAGCTCACCTTGATTCCGTCCGGCTAGGTTAAACGAGGGAAGACTCGTCCCGTCTTTGTGTGTCCGGTCCCAAGGCAGAGGATGTACGGTGTTCCTCCTCCTCCTTGATTGCTCCACCGGGTACTCTACGCCGATTGATAGCGGTAAGGAAGGATTGGGAAATGGAAAGTTTGGGAAATGGTTCTTGGGTTGCGTAAGACTAAGAGGTGAGGGGGGGGGGGAAAAGTAACTGTCGTAACCCCCCCTGTTTCCCCACGACCTGGAATGGGCTGGAGTGGTTAGGATGGCGGGAGTGGTTGAGGAATGGGAATTAACCCAGTTTAAATCAAACGCGGGTAATCAAACGGGTGCGAACCAGGGGTCCGTCTGCCTCAAAACCGTGCTGGTTGACTGAATCGTTAGCCACTTCCGGAATTTATTCTGGAAGATCCGGCGTCGGAATTCAAAACCGATTGCACCGCCGTTCTCCATTTCGCGAGCTTTATTGACTAAAAATACCCGCGAGCCCCGACGGTCTGACCGTGAACAAGAAATATGGATCACCCCCCCGGAGACTGATTTAAAATAAATAAAACCAAAAGTGGACCCAAGCAAATATTTTTAATCGGCGGTTACTACAAGTCCACGCGCCGCTCCGCACTTTTCCCTGGACCGAGCCGCGCGCGACCCGCCCAATCCGCATGTCGCCACTGGCCTGCCCCGCGGTCTATGCACCCGACGCGCCTTTCCCTTGGTGCAGGCCCAGTGGGCCGACTTTATCCCGAGCCGCCACGTGGTCACCAGCCGGTCCACGGTCACCCCCATAGGCACCCGTTTTTCCCCCCGAAACTAACCGGTAGGCCCCGTTTTTGGTCATGACTCCCAAATTTGGCAAACAATAGCCGTTTTCAAGTGTTTTTTCCGTGCTGAATCCAAGAGGACCATGAGAGTTAAGGTGCTAGAGCTAAAATCCTTCCCGAAATTTTGGCAACACAGTTGAATGCCAAAAGCCGTAAAAGTGATAGGTCTCAGCGTGGCCACGGTAGCACCCTCTTTGATGCACCTTGGGCCAGATACCACAACAATAGGTGTTCACAGCTGTAGTATCATGCTCGAACCGACGGGCTGTTACGGGGTTTTACGTCCTCACACATCTGCTGCTGCTTTGCGAAGGCTGCTGCGTCCGAGGTGGTCGACGACGGTGCTGCTGCTGAGACTGACGAATGCCCCTGATCTCTGCCGCCCCTGATTCCCCCCACCCTGAGAGTGGAAACGTGGAGGTCTCCGGGGGTCCCTGCCTACTCGACTGCCCCTCCTCCATCGATACTAGGCGCTTCGCCCCAGGACACTACGGGGGCTGGAGCCACCTCTGCCATCACTGCCTCTCCACTCTCCACATAAGTGCTTGCTCCATCGAGCCACCAAGTCTGTAATCTGCGGGAGCGGACGAACTGATAGCATGTCCCGACGCAACCCCCCTCTCAAACATGTAGATCCAGTGGGTCTCATCTCTGGCCACGTGGGGGCATCAAGCTAACACAGCCGATTGAATCAGCTAGTAAATTTGTACCGCCTATCTCTGTCACGCCCCGGGGGTTCGTTTTAGCGGAAACGGTTCACAGAAGTCGAACATTTGACGTATAAGAAACTTTTTTTTTTTTTTTTGATAAAAGAAAACCTTTATTCCCCGGCGCATGCCCAGACCCGCCGCATATACAGAATCTCTCTGCAAACGGACAGAGTCTCCTCTGTATATGCACGGCGTAGCGTTTAGTACAAGTTCCAACACAACCAACCATTCAATCACAACAGTCACTAACACACAACTAGGTACCATAATTTATTAAATGCACGGCCGATCAGTTTGAAAGGATAAATCCACAGTCGTTGAAAAAGCGCCTACCCGGCACTCAGATTTTGAAAACGCATTTCGAAAACAGCATAAATCCACAGGGTTTGAAAACAGTGCCCACACGACACTCGGGTTTTGAAATTCATTTTCGCAATCCATAAAATCCACAGGGTTTTGAAATCGGTGCCCACACGACACTTAAATTTTAAAAACGGTTTTCGCAGTCTTTTCTTTGGTTTTGTTTTTCTTTTTTTTTTTCAAACGGCCAACAGGAACAAAGGAAAAATAAATGCATAAGAAGAGAACCAAAAGTAAACCATGCCGACATCCACACCGACCCCACGAGGGTATCGAGAACCTCACAAATAACTACAAACGTAAATGAAATGTAAGAAATGAAAGAGGAAATACAGTCCAGGGTCCCCAGCGACCCAGAAGCTCCTGCCCCGTCCTCACCGTCGCCTACCGCTCCCCCCGTCTGGACCCTGTCACGATATGGGAAGTCAGTGACGAATAATAACAATAGAGCAGGAAAAGTAGTAAATCAAACCGTAAAGCAAACCGGAGTAACCACCCTCCCAAGCGTGGAGAGATAACCTGTGCCCCTGTATCCTGCAATACCCGGCCCCGTCGGACAACTAAACCGGCGGGCCGTACCGTACCTGTAATACCTGGCCCCGTCGGACAACTAAACCGGCGGGCCGTACCGTACCTGTAATACCTGGCCCCGTCGGACAACTAAACCGACGGGCCGTGCCGTACCTGTAACAAACCCGACCACGTCGGACAACTAAACCGACGGGTCGCACCGTACCTGCAAAACCCGACCACGTCGGACAACTAAACCGACGGGTCGCACCGCTCGCACCTCGGCGCCTCAAACCCCACAACTAATAAGGGGCCCCACTACGTCACCTCGTGGGTATACACGGGTCATAGACCACTTTTCCGGAAAAGCGCACCCTTAGCGGTGGCCAAACCGCGGGTGCGCGTGCTGCAGCCTCGAGCAAAGTAACCATAACCACAATCATGTTAGCATCATAATATATAATCAAGAGCAAACTATAACCGCTATCCCGGTAGCAACATGATTAGTAAATAAGAGTAAACTGGTGACATGTGAAATCTAAAGTGCCCCTCTAACATGTATAATCAGGAGTAGAACAGTAACATGTAATATCAAGAGTGAAACAATAACATGTAATATCAAAGGTAAAACGATAACATGTAATATCAAGAGTAAAAGACTGCCGGAGGCCGGCGCTAGACACCACAATAAAACCCACATACATATACATAATATAGGGCACCGCGACACTTGGTTGCTAAAACGTCGATAAGAGTATGTGATAAATAATAACGGGAGTTAACAATATTAAAATGATGCCACTACTTACTCTTACACCTTTCCCACAATACCGTAAATCAACCACCGGAAAAATTCCCCACCACGGGATGTATCCTCGTGCACCGTGACCCTCAGTCACCACAAATATGAGGACAATGAAACATAATAGTAACAAGAATATGTACAAAGGGGTTCTGAGGGGTACCCACCTGAAACGCGAAGAAGAAGATGTGCGAAAACTCCAGTTAAAACACTCCCTTGTGCCCGAAGAAGATCTACAGTAAAACTTATCGTTAAAAACATCGTCGCGGTTAAAAACACTCAAAAACGGGGCGAAACGGGCCAAAAACAGAGCTTCTGGACCCTCAAACAGAAGACTGGTGCACGGGTCCCTGCGTGGACCGGGTTCACGACGCAGGACCGCCGGGGCGCAGACCGGGAGCATGCCGCAGCGGTGGACCGCTGCGGCATGGGCCGGGCCGCGCACGGGCGGGAGCGCGAGCCGGGTCCACGCGATCGGGCTGTGCGGGCGTGCACCGAGTGCACGCCGAAACGGTGGGCCGCGCGACCTGGCGCACGCTTTCGTGCGCCGGGTCCGCGCCCCTGGGCCCGGTAGCGGTGAACCGGGTGCACGCCAGGTCTGGTGGACCGCGTTGCCTGGCGCACGCAACCGTGCACCGGGTTCGCGTCGCTGGGTCCGGAATCCGTGCACCGGGTGCACGCCGAGTCTGGTGGACCGCGTGACCTGTTTCTTCCGAATGAACAGTACTTCGACCCCTTTTTCGGCTCCGGTTGCGACGCCGCGACCCCGGCGACGGCGGCGACGACCCCGCGGACACGACAACAGCGGCGGCGGCCTCCCGTTTGACAACGGCGGCGGCGGCCTCCTGTTCAACAACCCACGACACCGGCAAAAAGGAAACCCTAGACCGAAATTAAACGAAAAGGCCCGAACCGCTTACCTCGCTTTTGCCGGAGGAGGAGGAGAAGGAGGATCGTCCGCCCCTCCACGCCCGATCAATCTCGCAGAGGATGGGCGATTCCCCTTTCTCGGTTTTGGCTCCCTCCGTCGGTTTCTTGAGCAGAGGGAAAAGGGATTGGGTTTTCCCCCCCGCACGCACCCAAATAAATTTAACGCCCAAATGAAAAAAAACAGGCTAAACCTAAATTCCCAAAACACAACTTAAATCGATCGGGGTGCAACGAGGGGTCCAAATTACCCCGAAAAACGTGCCGATCGCCTGCACGACTTTCGATGCGCCCAAACTGATGGTAAAACTTCAAAAATTATTTCTGGGAGATCCCGGGGTCGGAATTCAAATCCGATCGCGCCGCCGTTCACCGTTTTGCGAGCTCTACCACCTAAAAATACCCGCAGACCCCGACGATCAGCCCAAAAATTCCCGAATTTCAACTCCCCTCCTAACAACTGAAGAAAAACACATAGGACCCAAAACAGAAAACTGAAAGGTCGGGATGCTACCAAATAAATCAAATAACCCACTGACATAAAAAGATGAAAAGTCGGATCACAGCAGGATCCCATCCGAACACCGCGAAAAGCGTGCCGGCCACTTAGCACGGGTTCCAATGCACCACTCAAAGCAAATGCTTTGACCCCCATTCCGGGAGTTCCGTAGATCGGAATCCGAATCCGTTCGCTTTGCCGCCCTCCGTTCTTCGAGCCCAAACGCAGAAAAAATACTAGCGGCCCCGGTCAGTCCAATGCAGAAAGCGGTGGAAGGTTTTCCTACCAGTCCCGTCGAAATAAAAAGGGGGTATACAAGGGCAAGGGAACGCCAGGACTCTACATCACTCACCACTAAAACAAAGTTTCGTCCTCGAAACTTAATCCTGGTCCGCAACGCATAAAACTGTGTAGCACTCCTCCATCTTTGACTCCTATTTCTAAGTCGCTTCACGTTCTTCTTGGTTGCTCCACAGCGCCTTTCCATAGGGAATCGTCCGGTTGCGCAGTCCTTTCTGTCCTCTCGTGCTAAGGTCCGCACCAGTGTTCCGTCGAAGCTCAGGTCCCCTCTGAGGTTAAAAGCAGTGACCATCCGTCACCCAAAATCAAGTACGCGGGTTCAGAGCACATCTTCGAGAATCCGGTTCACTCGCTCGGGCTGTCCGCCGGTCTGGGGGTGAGACGCCGTGCTGAAGTGTGGTTTAGTCTCTAGGGCTCATTGTAGACTTTGCCAAAGGCTCGACACCAGCCGAGTGTCTCTAGTCCACGTCGTACGGGTGGGTGGAAGGAGAGTCGATTTCGTCCGTCGATCCACTGTGACTCACACTGCATCGTGCTCTTGATGCGACGCAGAAAACCCATGACGAATTCCATGCTGATTTGCTCCCATTTCCATCCTGGTACCGGTAGAGATTGTAGTTTTCCCTGCTGGGCGCTGAAGTTCGAACTTTACTTGTTAACCATCTAGACAGCGGGCAGTGAACAATGTTACATCCCCCTTTGGTTTAGTCCACCAAAAATTTTGCTTGAGGTCCTTGTACATCTTCGTGTCACCTGGATGCGCCGCATAGGGAGCGCAGTGCGCCTCTGATAGTATCTCTTTCTTCAACTCTGGCAGCTCGGGCACGCAATCTCGCCCTCGAAACGTACTGTGTCGTTCGCACTCGCCGAAAAGTCGCTCGTGTGGTCCGGGGGTCTTGTCTCGAATAAACTGTATCCGCGCACCCATTTTCTAACCTTCTAGGGTTTCTCTAAGAGGGTTGGCTTGACCATCAAGGACAAAAGTCGCGCGACAACACCGGTCCTGCTGAGTGCTCGTGCTCATCGGTTTCCCCCCTCGATTTGACCCTTCCTCCTCCAAACATCCGCTACTACACTGCCCTTCCCGGGGTGATACTGAATGGACAAGCCGAGTCCTTCAGTAACTTCAGCCAATGTTTCTGCCGCAAAAGTCAAATCCTTCTATGTGAACAAAACTTAGGACTCTGGCGATCCGAAAGCACATCCCGATGAACTCCAAACGGTGGTGTCTCCAAAGCTTTAAAACGAAAACAACTGCTGCCAGTTCCGGATCGTATGTCGGGCAGTTCCGCTCACATTCTCTGTGATTCCCGTTGCTGACACAACGTGCCCCAAAAAGTCCACTTCGCGAAGTCAGAACTCACATTCTCGAACTTAGCAAACAGCTTCCGGTCCCTGAGATTCCGGAGAAAAAATCCGTAAGTGCGCCTCGCAATCGATTAGAGAGGTCGTCAATCCCGGACTCGTTCTTTACTGCAACCCTGCTTATCTCCCGGTAGTCGTTGCGTAGACGTAGGCTCCCGTTCTTCTTTCGCACGAAGAGCCCGGGTGTGCCCCAAGACGACACACTCGGTCTGGTGAACCCTTTAAGGTCTAAAACAACTAACCCGACGACAAGGAAAACTAACCACACTAACGCCCTCACAAGGCTCCAAGAGGTGCCAACAAAATAGGCTGGGTTATTAACTATCCGAAATTTTCCCCCAAAAACAACGAACTCCCCTGTCACCCACACGGACCACTCCCCTACGTCACCAACACGGGCCACAAGCTCGGAGCATAACCACCATCCCGGACCACTCGTTCCGACTATCCATCCTACCGAGGCGACGGTCAAGACTAACGTTAGGTTTCAGCTCTAAGACCTACCACAAGGTCTACCCTACAAAAAGGGCTGCGTACAGGGCCTCCTAGCCGAAGGTGACCAGTACTAAAACTCCGAGTAGTCGCCAGATCCCCCCCCCTTGACTCACACCAGCCCCAAAAGATCACAATCCACAACGCTCCCAACCAAGCCTCAAGGCTATGCGTTAGTCATAGGAGCTGGCGACAAAACCCACAAGGTAAGGTTCTACTTCCGTCCTGGCACCGACGGGGTGCGACGCTCCAAAACGCAACTAGCTCTCGGTCCCAAACCGTTGCCCCACCAAGCACCGGGCATCTAATCAAGCGGCAACTTCTAGGCCAACACTGACATTCCCAACTAGAAGAAAATCTAAGCTCTAGGTCCGTTCTGCAAAGATCTCCAGGTACTGAAGACTATCCATCTGAAATCTAAGGGTCGAAAGAAGACAAACAACGAAAACAGCGAGAAGAACCGTGTCAAAAGTTGCCTAGGTTCACTAAACGCACTCGAGGGATCACACGCCAACCCACCAGCAGGACAACCGAACCGACGCACTTGTGCAGAAAACAGAAACCCAACCCAAAGCTTTACCACCACAACCCCACTAAAAGGAGCCACCCGTGAACCCAACATGACGATCTCTACAACCAATCGCAGTGGTTACGGTGAAAAGCCGAACTATGGGTAACGATCATAGGGGAGGAATCCTCACTCCCACCAGTACTTTGCCCGTGGTGCAAAAGGAAACGACCGACTACCCGCTGTAACTTAACACCAGGAAACCCAGAAGGTACAAGTTTAGACAAACAGCTATCCAGTTACCCATGGCCGACAGACGGCCAATAAACCAACAACCACCGGTGGGTTGTGCTACCACCCGAGACATATCGAGAAAAGAACTCGATGGTCCCCGCACTCTCGCATTTGTTGCCGCAGGAGCTAGTTTTCCGCGGCCGTCGACGTCGTCGTATCTGCCTCCGCGTCCCCGGCCGATGATCTGGTACGGGCCATATCTGTACACACACAACAAGAGTCAGCCCTAGACTTCACTTACAAAACAACGAACCACCTAGCGAGAGAAAAGGACTCGGACTCTTCCCCCCCCTCGATCACTCGCGTTCTACCTTCCTATGCCCTACCCATTTCATTCACCTGTAGGCAAGTGAGGTATCCCCACGGATGTCGGCATTAACTGTTGTGATTGAAAGAACCGCTCTGATACCATCTTAATCTGTCACGCCCCGGGGGTTCGTTTTAGCGGAAACGGTTCACAGAAGTCGAACATTTGACGTATAAGAAACTTTTTTTTTTTTTTTTGATAAAAGAAAACCTTTATTCCCCGGCGCATGCCCAGACCCGCCGCATATACAGAATCTCTCTGCAAACGGACAGAGTCTCCTCTGTATATGCACGGCGTAGCGTTTAGTACAAGTTCCAACACAACCAACCATTCAATCACAACAGTCACTAACACACAACTAGGTACCATAATTTATTAAAATGCACGGCCGATCAGTTTGAAAGGATAAATCCACAGTCGTTGAAAAAGCGCCTACCCGGCACTCAGATTTTGAAAACGCATTTCGAAAACAGCATAAATCCACAGGGTTTGAAAACAGTGCCCACACGACACTCGGGTTTTGAAATTCATTTTCGCAATCCATAAATCCACAGGGTTTTGAAATCAGTGCCCACACGACACTTAAATTTTAAAAACGGTTTTCGCAGTCTTTTCTTTGGTTTTGTTTTTTTTTTTTTTTTTCAAACGGCCAACAGGAACAAAGGAAAAATAAATGCATAAGAAGAGAACCAAAAGTAAACCATGCCGACATCCACACCGACCCCACGAGGGTATCGAGAACCTCACAAATAACTACAAACGTAAATGAAATGTAAGAAATGAAAGAGGAAATACAGTCCAGGGTCCCCAGCGACCCAGAAGCTCCTGCCCCGTCCTCACCGTCGCCTACCGCTCCCCCCGTCTGGACCCTGTCACGATATGGGAAGTCAGTGACGAATAATAACAATAGAGCAGGAAAAGTAGTAAATCAAACCGTAAAGCAAACCGGAGTAACCACCCTCCCAAGCGTGGAGAGATAACCTGTGCCCCTGTATCCTGCAATACCCGGCCCCGTCGGACAACTAAACCGGCGGGCCGTACCGTACCTGTAATACCTGGCCCCGTCGGACAACTAAACCGACGGGCCGTGCCGTACCTGTAACAAACCCGACCACGTCGGACAACTAAACCGACGGGTCGCACCGTACCTGCAAAACCCGACCACGTCGGACAACTAAACCGACGGGTCGCACCGCTCGCACCTCGGCGCCTCAAACCCCACAACTAATAAGGGGCCCCACTACGTCACCTCGTGGGTATACACGGGTCATAGACCACTTTTCCGGAAAAGCGCACCCTTAGCGGTGGCCAAACCGCGGGTGCGCGTGCTGCAGCCTCGAGCAAAGTAACCATAACCACAATCATGTTAGCATCATAATATATAATCAAGAGCAAACTATAACCGCTATCCCGGTAGCAACATGATTAGTAAATAAGAGTAAACTGGTGACATGTGAAATCTAAAGTGCCCCTCTAACATGTATAATCAGGAGTAGAACAGTAACATGTAATATCAAGAGTGAAACAATAACATGTAATATCAAAGGTAAAACGATAACATGTAATATCAAGAGTAAAAGACTGCCGGAGGCCGGCGCTAGACACCACAATAAAACCCACATACATATACATAATATAGGGCACCGCGACACTTGGTTGCTAAAACGTCGATAAGAGCATGTGATAAATAATAACGGGAGTTAACAATATTAAAATGATGCCACTACTTACTCTTACACCTTTCCCACAATACCGTAAATCAACCACCGGAAAAATTCCCCACCACGGGATGTATCCTCGTGCACCGTGACCCTCAGTCACCACAAATATGAGGACAATGAAACATAATAGTAACAAGAATATGTACAAAGGGGTTCTAAGGGGTACCCACCTGAAACGCGAAGAAGAAGATGTGCGAAAACTCCAGTTAAAACACTCCCTTGTGCCCGAAGAAGATCTACAGTAAAACTTATCGTTAAAAACATCGTCGCGGTTAAAAACACTCAAAAACGGGGCGAAACGGGCCAAAAACAGAGCTTCTGGACCCTCAAACAGAAGACTGGTGCACGGGTCCCTGCGTGGACCGGGTTCACGACGCAGGACCGCCGGGGCGCAGACCGGGAGCATGCCGCAGCGGTGGACCGCTGCGGCATGGGCCGGGCCGCGCACGGGCGGGAGCGCGAGCCGGGTCCACGCGATCGGGCTGTGCGGGCGTGCACCGAGTGCACGCCGAAACGGTGGGCCGCGCGACCTGGCGCACGCTTTCGTGCGCCGGGTCCGCGCCCCTGGGCCCGGTAGCGGTGAACCGGGTGCACGCCAGGTCTGGTGGACCGCGTTGCCTGGCGCACGCAACCGTGCACCGGGTTCGCGTCGCTGGGTCCGGAATCCGTGCACCGGGTGCACGCCGGGTCTGGTGGACCGCGTGACCTGTTTCTTCCGAATGAACAGTACTTCGACCCCTTTTTCGGCTCCGGTTGCGACGCCGCGACCCCGGCGACGGCGGCGACGACCCCGCGGACACGACAACAGCGGCGGCGGCCTCCCGTTTGACAACGGCGGCGGCGGCCTCCTGTTCAACAACCCACGACACCGGCAAAAAGGAAACCCTAGACCGAAATTAAACGAAAAGGCCCGAACCGCTTACCTCGCTTTTGCCGGAGGAGGAGGAGAAGGAGGATCGTCCGCCCCTCCACGCCCGATCAATCTCGCAGAGGATGGGCGATTCCCCTTTCTCGGTTTTGGCTCCCTCCGTCGGTTTCTTGAGCAGAGGGAAAAGGGATTGGGTTTTCCCCCCCGCACGCACCCAAATAAATTTAACGCCCAAATGAAAAAAAACAGGCTAAACCTAAATTCCCAAAACACAACTTAAATCAATCGGGGTGCAACGAGGGGTCCAAATTACCCCGAAAAACGTGCCGATCGCCTGCACGACTTTCGATGCGCCCAAACTGATGGTAAAACTTCAAAAATTATTTCTGGGAGATCCCGGGTCGGAATTCAAATCCGATCGCGCCGCCGTTCACCGTTTTGCGAGCTCTACCACCTAAAAATACCCGCAGACCCCGACGATCAGCCCAAAAATTTCCGAATTTCAACTCCCCTCCTAACAACTGAAGAAAAACAAATAGGACCCAAAACAGAAAACTGAAAGGTCGGGATGCTACCAAATAAATCAAATAACCCACTGACATAAAAAGATGAAAAGTCGGATCACAGCAGGATCCCATCCGAACACCGCGAAAAGCGTGCCGGCCACTTAGCACGGGTTCCAATGCACCACTCAAAGCAAATGCTTTGACCCCCATTCCGGGAGTTCCGTAGATCGGAATCCGAATCCGTTCGCTTTGCCGCCCTCCGTTCTTCGAGCCCAAACGCAGAAAAAATACTAGCGGCCCCGGTCAGTCCAATGCAGAAAGCGGTGGAAGGTTTTCCTACCAGTCCCGTCAAAATAAAAAGGGGGTATACAAGGGCAAGGGAACGCCAGGACTCTACATCACTCACCACTAAAACAAAGTTTCGTCCTCGAAACTTAATCCTGGTCCGCAACGCATAAAACTGTGTAGCACTCCTCCATCTTTGACTCCTATTTCTAAGTCGCTTCACGTTCTTCTTGGTTGCTCCACAGCGCCTTTCCATAGGGAATCGTCCGGTTGCGCAGTCCTTTCTGTCCTCTCGTGCTAAGGTCCGCACCAGTGTTCCGTCGAAGCTCAGGTCCCCTCTGAGGTTAAAAGCAGTGACCATCCGTCACCCAAAATCAAGTACGCGGGTTCAGAGCACATCTTCGAGAATCCGGTTCACTCGCTCGGGCTGTCCGCCGGTCTGGGGGTGAGACGCCGTGCTGAAGTGTGGTTTAGTCTCTAGGGCTCATTGTAGACTTTGCCAAAGCTCGACACCAGCCGAGTGTCTCTAGTCCACGTCGTACGGGTGGGTGGAAGGAGAGTCGATTTCGTCCGTCGATCCACTGTGACTCACACTGCATCGTGCTCTTGATGCGACGCAGAAAACCCATGACGAATTCCATGCTGATTTGCTCCCATTTCCATCCTGGTACCGGTAGAGATTGTAGTTTTCCCTGCTGGGCGCTGAAGTTCGAACTTTACTTGTTAACCATCTAGACAGCGGGCAGTGAACAGTGTTACATCCCCCTTTGGTTTAGTCCACCAAAAATTTTGCTTGAGGTCCTTGTACATCTTCGTGTCACCTGGATGCGCCGCATAGGGAGCGCAGTGCGCCTCTGATAGTATCTCTTTCTTCAACTCTGGCAGCTCGGGCACGCAATCTCGCCCTCGAAACGTACTGTGTCGTTCGCACTCACCGAAAAGTCGCTCGTGTGGTCCGGGGGTCTTGTCTCGAATAAACTGTATCCGCGCACCCATTTTCTAACCTTCTAGGGTTTCTCTAAGAGGGTTGGCTTGACCATCAAGGACAAAAGTCGCGCGACAACACCGGTCCTGCTGAGTGCTCGTGCTCATCGGTTTCCCCCCTCGATTTGACCCTTCCTCCTCCAAACATCCGCTACTACACTGCCCTTCCCGGGGTGATACTGAATGGACAAGCCGAGTCCTTCAGTAACTTCAGCCAATGTTTCTGCCGCAAAAGTCAATCCTTCTATGTGAACAAAACTTAGGACTCTGGCGATCCGAAAGCACATCCCGATGAACTCCAAACGGTGGTGTCTCCAAAGCTTTAAACGAAAACAACTGCTGCCAGTTCCGGATCGTATGTCGGGCAGTTCCGCTCACATTCTCTGTGATTCCCGTTGCTGACACAACGTGCCCCAAAAAGTCCACTTCGCGAAGTCAGAACTCACATTCTCGAACTTAGCAAACAGCTTCCGGTCCCTGAGATTCCGGAAAAAAAATCCGTAAGTGCGCCTCGCAATCGATTAGAGAGGTCGTCAATCCCGGACTCGTTCTTTACTGCAACCCTGCTTATCTCCCGGTAGTCGTTGCGTAGACGTAGGCTCCTTCTCTTTCGCACGAAGAGCCCGGGTGTGCCCCAAGACGACACACTCGGTCTGGTGAACCCTTCTAGGTCTAAAAACAACTAAACCTACGACAAGGAAACTAACCACACTAACTCCCTCACAAGGCTCCAAGAGGTGCAACAAATAGGCTGGTTATTAACTATCCGAATTTTCCCCCAAAAACAAATAACGAACTCCCCTGTCACCCACACGGACCACTCCCCTACGTCACCAACACGGGCCACAAGCTCAGAGCATAACCACCATCCGGACCACTCGTTCCGACTATCCATCCTACCGAGGCGACGGTCAAGACTAACGTTAGGTTTCAGCTCTAAGACCTACCACAAGGTCTACCCTACAAAAAGGGCTGCGGACAGGGGCCTCCTAGCCGAAGGTGACCAGTACTAAAACTCCGAGTAGTCGCCAGATTCCCCCCCCCTGACTCACACCAGCCCCAAAAGATCACAATCCACAACGCTCCCAACCAAGCCTCAAGGCTATGCGTAGTCATAGGAGCTGGCGACAAAACCCACAAGGTAAGGTTCTACTTCCGTCCTGGCACCGACGGGGTGCGACGCTCCAAACGCAACTAGCTCTCGGTCCCAATGTCACGCCCCGGGGTCGAAACTGCGACCCGGGCTCGCCAACAGATCCGCCATCTGTACGGAAACTGCCGTACAGACGAAGCGTCTAACCTGCAGAAAGAAACATCTACAGTAACAGATATCAGAGAGCTGAAAGTAAACTACTAAAAACTGAAATCAAACACTGTACAACTGAAAATAATACCATATCCATCTCCCAAATACGATCGTATACAAAGTCCTCTGATACAAAACTCAAAAGGGAGGTATCTCCAATAAATACATCAGTGTACAAACTCTCGATACAAGAATATCCTCACTACAACAGTCTCTCAAACTGTAAAATAAAGTACAACTCTATACCTCACAACAAAGGTCTCTCAACAGAGGAAAAGAAGTAAACTAATCAACTGAAGCTCTCCTCTGAAGGGGGTACCGCTACACTCCAACGACGGGTAGGGAACTAGCTCGCGACTCCCTCGCCTCGGCCAGAAGGATCAGCAACAGGAGCACAGGAACAGAAGAAGAAGTCCCTGGGGAAAAGACACCACGACGGGTGTGAGAACTACTTCCCACAGTAGTTCTCAGTGGGTGCCGTCAACAAGTCCAACGGTCTGCCCACCAAGTCTACCAGAGGTAAAAGATAACAGGCAAAGAAATCTGAACAAGAAAAGCTGGAACTACTCTACAGCTACCATGCCTCTATCTAGACACTCAAAAGTGGAACAGATGAAAGTAAATGAGACCACTCGCACCCAAGGTGCTCAATCGACCCAAACGAACTGACTGCCTCAAAGGTCCAGTCAAGCCTGCGCCTGTCGACTAGGAACGCACCTGCCCACTACCACACATCCACATGAGGACGGGATTTACGTGGGGCGTCCTGTCCGACTAACTCATCCCTCGCGCAAAACTGCCTCAACAGGCCAACCATCGCATCCACAGCGGCATCTCAGGGGGCGCGGCCCCAACTGAGGAAAACGGCGCGGCATAGAGTAATCAACATTGGCATATGCAGGCTAGTCAAAATCCACGCTCACTCTCAGAACGGTAGGACTCAAGATCCCCAAATATCTCGCACAACAGTCGGAGCACTCTCGACGACTCAGCTGATCGGCTAACTCGAAACACGAGACACTAGCCTCTCCAACAGCTCGCAGCACAAAGCACACTGGCTGGAGATACTCCACAGCCAGGAACGACCCACAACTCAGGGTAACAAAACAGGTCGGACAACACTCAACGACCTGGGACCACCGTCAACCCCAACGGTTCCCAACAAGACGGACCGGAAGATACTCGACGGCCCGGGACTACCGTCTACTCAACGGCTCCCTCCCACGACAGCGCAAAAGGGAAACAAGACCTCTCGGGACTACCGTTTACCCAAACGGCTCCCCGCACAGATAAGCAACCCGCTACAACTACCAGACTCCACTCTGCTCCCAAGCAAGAGTGCAAAAGCATCCCACACTAAAAGCAAGTCCCGACCTCTCGGCCCACTACCCGGGCGAGAAACACTATGTCCAGGATGAAAGAACAGTGTGGATGTCTAAGCATAAATAACCCTAGCCCAAGTGAGGGTTTTCTACTGGTCTGGTTACACATGCAACATATGACGGGGGTGCTAGGTCAAGTTCCAAGATAACTATATTAACAGATAATAAAAGGAATAACAATTCCTACAATCTAGCATGCTACACAATGAAATAAACTATCATGCATAGTCCTACATCAGTAGAAATACTGTACAGTCCATAAAACTTGGAGATAAGGCCACCCACCTCGATTTGCCACCAATTGCTCGTAGACACTTGCAATTGGCCTCCACGCGATCCGCACGCAAACGGGCACGCCGCCGGAGTCCGCACGCAAAACGGAGCACGCCGCCGGAGTCCGCACGCAAAACGGAGCACGCCGCCGGAGTCCGCACCCGAAACGGAGTCTGCACATAAAACGGTGCACGGTGTCAGGATCCGCACCGCAAAACGGGATCCGCACGCAAAACGGTGCACAGTGCCGGAGTCCGCACGCAAAACGGTGCACGGTGCCAGGATCCGCCAGCAAAACGGGGTCCGCACGCAAAACGGTGCACAGTGCCGGAGTCCGCACGCAAAACGGTGCACGGTGCCAGGATCCGCAGCAAAACGGGGTCCGCACGCAAAACGGTGCACAGTGCCGGAGTCCGCACGCAAAACGGTGCACGGTGCCGGATCCGCCCGCAAAACGGGTCCGCACGCAAAACGGTGCACGGTGCCGGAGTCCGCACGCAAAACGGTGCACGGTGCCAGATCCGCACCGCAAAACGGTCCGCACGCAAAACGGTGCACGGTGCCAGGACCCGGCAAAACGGGGTCCGCACGCAAAACGGTGCACGGGCGTAAAAACAGTCTAAAAGAACGCTCCAAAAACTGTACAAAAATACAGTAAAACCAACACACGGGACCTACACGTTTGCGCCGCCGTCGCCGAACCGCTCCGCCGGGCGTCCTCGCACGCAAAACGGAGTCCACGACGCGCCGCCGCACCCCACGCCACCTCCCTCCTCACTCCCTCTCGCTCTCGGTTGCAGAAGAAAGAAAGAAAGAAAGGGAATGGCGGTGCGGGGAGGAAGAAGAAGAAGAAGAAAAGGGGAAAAAGAAGGCCGGTCCACGGTACCGGTCCACGGAGCCGGTCCACGGCACGGACCAATGGGAAGCCCAACCGGCCGGTCCACGCACCCGTGCGTGCACCCGGACCGCGGCCAAAAGGCGGGCCACGTGGCCGCGCCCCTGCGCGCCACGTGGCCCCGCAACCCGGGCGCCACACGCGCGCGTGACACCGCGCCCTCCACAGGCGCGGGACACGCGCCCGTGACACGGGCGCGTGCCCCCGCGCCCGCGCGGGCGCCAACGGGGGCCCGCCACGTGGCGGCCTCCGCGCGTTCCGCGCCGGAGCGCGGTTCCCCGCGCGCGTCAGCGCGCCTGCTGCGCCTCGGGAAGCGTGCCGCCGCGCCCCCTCGGACTCCGCACGCGCCGCTTTGCCTCGAAAAACGCGCAAATCACCCGGGCTCCAAAACCAACAAATAAATAGTCCATTCTTAGCGATTTCGCGCGCTGAATCCAAAAACGATGTCCGTTTCTCCAAATTCTCATCCGAAAATTTGCCGAATGCCCACTCGATCCGATTTTCGCGCCGGGTCCATTTTTAAAGTCCGATTTGCCAAATTCCAACTCTAAAAATTCCCGAAGGCGACCGGAGAGGTAACTTTTATCCGGACTTCACCCGGAGTCTAATTTGACATCAGAATCGCGCGAAATCACTTCTAAACACCCGACGGGTCATCCAAAACCCACGGGGTCTCCATTTAAGCCCGAAGTCCACCACGTGTGTCCAAATTGCGCGCAAACACCAACGACACATCCCGCAGGCCTCCAGCGATGCAACTAAATCCCAAATTGCATCACAAATCCATTCTTGGGCCCGACACGCGCACAAACACTCCCAACGGCCACTAAAAGCTGCCCAACAACCAGCAACTCCTACGCCGGGGATTCCGGGACCTCACATCCTCCCCCACTAAAAGAAAGTTTCGTCCTCGAAACTAGATCAAGCCCATCCGGAGTCAAGAATACCACGGCTAGGTATCTAACAATACGCCTCCAGCTCCCTAAACCCCACTCGCTCCTCGTGATTACACCGCAACAACAACAAGTACGGTATGACCCGTGTGCAATTCTCTCATCTCTCGAGCCAGAATTTGCAACGGGCGTCCCTCGTACTCCAATAATCACGGATCTCAAAGGGGCAAGTAAATCACGGGCGAGGAAAAACACATCACTACTGAGCTGAGACGTGGAAAACCAAAGGGCTCCTCAAAAAGGCTGGGGGAAACAGGAACACCACAAAGTGTAACACGCACCAAACCACAACATGGTGCCAAACTCAACAAGACGACCCGCAGCATACCCGCACATCCGTCCAATAAGGAAGGGAAACCAATAAGTTGGGGTCTTCACTCGGTTACTTCCGATCCGAAATCACCCGAGTGGACTACACAACTGCAGGCTACCCTCAAAAGGGATCCTAAAAAAAGCACAATCTCGTGCCACAGTTGGTCGCTCAACAAGCTATCATAACCCCAACAGACCCACGGGTCGAAGTCGAGCCCTCAACTACCAGAGAACACCCTGACGGGATCCAAACCGTCGGTGAACGGGACTGAAAACTGGCTCGCAAGGCGATCATAAAGCTGATGCCCCAACTCGCGATCAAAAGTCCGAAACATCCCCAAAAACCCTCACCGTTGTGTACCTACAACGTGGCATCACTGCCGTGCACCCACGGCGTGGCATCACTGCCGTGCACCAACGGCGTGGCCTCACTGCCGTGCACCAACGGCGTGGCATCACCACCGTGTATCAACGGTGTGGCATCACCACCGTGTATCAACGGTGTGGCATCACTGCCGTGCACAACGGCGTGGCATCACTGCCGTGCACCAACGGCGTGGACTCACTGCCGTGCACCAACGGCGTGGCATCACCACCGTGTATCAACGGTGTGGCATCACCACCGTGTATCAACGGTGTGGCATCACCACCGTATATCAACGGTGTGGCATCACTGCCGTGCACCAACGGCGTGGACTCACTGCCGTGCACCAACGGCGTGGCATCACCACCGTGTATCAACGGTGTGGCGTCACCACCGTGTATCAACGGTGTGGCATCACTGCCGTGCACCAACGGCGTGGCCTCACTGCCGTGCACCAACGGCGTGGCATCACCACCGTGTATCAACGGTGTGGCATCACCACCGTATATCAACGGTGTGGCATCACTGCCGTGCACCAACGGCGTGGCATCACCACCGTGTATCAACGGTGTGGCGTCACCACCGTGTATCAACGGTGTGGCATCACTGCCGTGCACCAACGGCGTGGCATCACCACCGTGTATCAACGGTGTGGCAACACTCAAGCATCAAGGCCTCAGATCCTCGCAGTCCTATACCCTCGCAAACTTCTGAGCTGAGGAAAGGTCAAAGGTTCAATAGGCAAAAACCAGGGCCCCAACTGCACAGGGCAGGACCAACAACACTCATCTATGTGCAACATGTGATCAGGTATCTGAACCTCACGAGCACAACTAAGGGTCCTATCTTTAGCCCATATAACAATGCAAATGCCCTAGCACTCTCACAGCTCTGTCGGAGAACCCTCAACGACTCAACTCACGACAACACCCCACCCATAGTCGAGAAGAACCGACTGACGCGGCAAGGATCCGAAAATCCCGATAGACCGGTGCCTAGAACCCCAATCAAACAAGAACAGACTCTAGGCTCAGTCTATCGAAGTTTTTGCTCCTTTACCGTCCAGGAATTCGGTCCCTCTCGTTTACAGTGGGAATCTATCTCAACATGCAACTCACGGCTGGAGACGCTCCACAGCCGGATCCGCGAAGGGTCCGAAAACCCCGGGAGGCCAAAACCTGTGTCCCCACGCAAGAAGACACAGTCATCCCGCTGCTGCTGATACACGGCTGTGGAGAACCTCCTGGTCTCTGTCTCCTTTGAGACTCACGACCCTCAGACCGAGATCGTGGCGGCCCCGGGGTCTCGATCTATTCGACTGTCCAAACACAGGCGGCACAGAATGCCTCTCCCCGGAGCTGGTCCCAAGCGCTCCGTCTCTCTCTGACATGATCACGAATCCTCGGTCAACCCACTAAACATGCTCCATTGCTGCATCAAACGTTGGCACCAGCCGGGAATACACCAAGTGATAGATATTCCGATGCAGTCCTTTCTCAACTAGCTCAACCTCTTGGGCCTCAACCAGGCGACATGGGGTACAGCGCTCAACAATCGCAAAACTCGCGAACATAATCCAGAAGAGGTCGACTCCCCTGCATGCAGGAGTCTAAGATCCCCTTTCCAGTTTCTGCTTACACTGTCGGGAAAGAAGGCCCTGAGCCGCAAAGCACGAAACTGGTTCCAAGTCAACAACTGCGCTCCAGGTAGTCCAACAGGATGAACTCGACGCCACCAAATCTCGGCGTCCTGTCAGACCATCTCAATCTCACTGAAGCAACCACCTGGTAACTCGACCAGGGCATGTACCCTCTTGGTAACTCAGCCAGGGCATGTGCCCACCTGGTAACTTAGCCAGGGCAATATATCCATCTGGTAGCTCGGCCAGTGGAAAGTGTCCTCCTGGTAACTCAGCCAGGGCATGTGTCCTCCTGGTAATCCGGCCAGGGAAAACGCCCTCCTGGTAACTCAGCCAGGAAAATACCCTCCTGGTAACTCAGCCAGGAAAATACCCTCCTGGTAACTCAGCCAGGGAAAAATCCTCCTGGTAACTCAGCCAGGGGAAATACCCTCCTGGTAACTCAGCCAGGGAAAATACCCTCCTGGTAACTCAGCCAGGAAAACATCCTCCTGGTAACTCAGCCAGGGGAAATCCCTCCTGGTAACTCAGCCAGGGAAATATCCTCCTGGTAACTCAGCCAGGAAAAATACCCTCCTGGTAACTCAGCCAGGGAAAATACCCTCCTGGTAACTCAGCCAGGGAAAACATCCTCCTGGTAACTCAGCCAGGGGAAATACCCTCCTGGTAACTCAGCCAGGGAAAATCCCTCCTGGTAACTCAGCCAGGGAAAATACCCTCCTGGTAACTCAGCCAGGGAAAATATCCTCCGGGTAACTCAGCCAGGGAAAATGTCCTCCTGGTAACTCAGCCAGGGAAAATGTCCTCCTGGTAACTCAGCCAGGGAAAATGCCCTCCTGGTAACTCAGCCAGGGAAAATACCCTCCTGGTAACTCAGCCAGGGAAAATATCCTCCTGGTAACTCAGCCAGGGAAAATGTCCTCCTGGTAACTCAGCCAGGGAAAATGTCCTCCTGGTAACTCAGCCAGGGAAAATCCCTCCTGGTAACTCAGCCAGGGAAAATACCCTCCTGGTAACTCAGCCAGGGAAATATCCTCCTGGTAACTCAGCCAGGAAAATGTCCCACACAGCTGGGATCGCCGTCACTTCAAACGGCTCCCACAACAACGCCCCACTCATAGGCGAGAAGAACCGACTGACACGGCAAAGATCCGAAAATCCCGATAGACCGGTGCCTAGAACCCCAATCAAACAAGAACAGACTCTAGGCTCAGCCTATCGAAGTTCTCGATCCTTTACCGTTCAGGGATTCGGCCCTTCTCGGTTAAAGTGGGGAACTAACACAACACACAAACTCCTGGGTCTCGCACTGCTCTGATAGCTCCGTCTCCCGCTGCGGGTACTCATCAGGTGCGGGGTGTGTCCTATCACAACATGACGTCTCAGGGGTATCGCAATCCGCTGCACAATAACAAACGTCAGGACACAACAACCAAGCGACCCAATCCAGCGAAAGTCTAAGGCATGTCATCCATTCCATAGCATCATGTTGTTCGGCAGCGAACATAATCGCTTAGGAAAATAAACATGCCAATCTCTCATCCCGTCTCTTGGGAGAGGTAAAAACTCAATCAGGACTCTCGCTAAAAGTCACGACTCTCACGTAGTCATCCTAATATCCAACCACAAGCCTAGGGTTTCTAAGTCCACCACGACCTACAACCTAGGCTCTGATACCACTCTAATCTGTCACGCCCCGGGGTCGAAACTGCGACCCGGGCTCGCCAACAGATCCGCCATCTGTACGGAAACTGCCGTACAGACGAAGCGTCTAACCTGCAGAAAGAAACATCTACAGTAAACAGATATCAGAGAGCTGAAAGTAAACTACTAAAAACTGAAATCAAACACTGTACAACTGAAAATAATACCATATCCATCTCCCAAATACGATCGTATACAAAGTCCTCTGATACAAAACTCAAAAGGGAGGTATCTCCAATAAATACATCAGTGTACAAACTCTCGATACAAGAATATCCTCACTACAACAGTCTCTCAAACTGTAAAATAAAGTACAACTCTATACCTCTCTACAAAGGTCTCTCAACAGAGGAAGAAGAAGTAAACAACAACTGAAGCTCTCCTCTGAAGGGGTACCGCTACACTCCAACGACGGGTAGGGAACTAGCTCGCGACTCCCTCGCCTCGGCCAGAAGGATCAGCAACAGGAGCACAGGAACAGAAGAAGAAGTCCCTGGGGAAAAGACACCACGACGGGTGTGAGAACTACTTCCCACAGTAGTTCTCAGTGGGTGCCGTCAACAAGTCCAACGGTCTGCCCACCAAGTCTACCAGAGGTAAAAGATAACAGGCAAAGAAATCTGAACAAGAAAAGCTGGAACTACTCTACAGCTACCATGCCTCTATCTAGACACTCAAAAGTGGAACAGATCAAAGTAAATGAGACCACTCGCACCCAAGGTGCTCAATCGTCCCAATCGAACTGACTACCTCAAAGGTCCAGTCAAGCCCGCGCCTGTCGACTAGGAACGCTCCTGCCCACTACCACACATCCACATGAGGACGGGATTTACGTGGGGCGTCCTGTCCGACTAACTCATCCCTCGCGCAAAACTGCCTCAACAGGCCAACCATCGCATCCACAGCGGCATCTCAGGGGGCGCGGCCCCAACTGAGGAAAACGGCGCGGCATAGAGTAATCAACATTGGCATATGCAGGCTAGTCAAAATCCACGCTCACTCTCAGAACGGTAGGACTCAAGATCCCCAAATATCTCGCACAACAGTCGGAGCACTCTCGACGACTCAGCTGATCGGCTAACTCGAAACACGAGACACTAGCCTCTCCAACAGCTCGCAGCACAAAGCACACTGGCTGGAGATACTCCACAGCCAGGAACGACCCACAACTCAGGGTAACAAAACAGGTCGGACAACACTCAACGACCTGGGACCACCGTCAACCCCAACGGTTCCCAACAAGACGGACCGGAAGATACTCGACGGCCCGGGACTACCGTCTACTCAACGGCTCCCTCCCACGACAGCGTAAAAGGGAAACAAGACCTCTCGGGACTACCGTTTACCCAAACGGCTCCCCGCACAGATAAGCAACCCGCTACAACTACCAGACTCCACTCTGCTCCCAAGCAAGAGTGCAAAAGCATCCCACACTAAAAGCAAGTCCCGACCTCTCGGCCCACTACCCGGGCGAGAAACACTATGTCCAGGGATGAAAGAACAGTGTGGATGTCTAAGCATAAATAACCCTAGCCCAAGTGAGGGTTTTCTACTGGTCTGGTTACACATGCAACATATGACGGGGGTGCTAGGTCAAGTTCCAAGATAACTATATTAACAGATAATAAAAGGAATAACAATTCCTACAATATAGCATGCTACACAATGAAATAAGCTATCATGCATAGTCCTACATCAGTAGAAATACTGTACAGTCCATAAAACTTGGAGATAAGGCCACCCACCTCGATTTGCCACCAATTGCTCGTAGACACTTGCAATTGGCCTCCACGCGATCCGCACGCAAACGGGGCACGCCGCCGGAGTCCGCACGCAAAACGGAGCACGCCGCCGGAGTCCGCACGCAAAACGGAGCACGCCGCCGGAGTCCGCACCCGAAACGGAGTCTGCACATAAAACGGTGCACGGTGTCAGGATCCGCCCGCAAAACGGATCCGCACGCAAAACGGTGCACAGTGCCGGAGTCCGCACGCAAAACGGTGCACGGTGCCAGGATCCGCCAGCAAAACGGGGTCCGCACGCAAAACGGTGCACAGTGCCGGAGTCCGCACGCAAAACGGTGCACGGTGCCAGGATCCGCAGCAAAACGGGGTCCGCACGCAAAACGGTGCACAGTGCCGGAGTCCGCACGCAAAACGGTGCACGGTGCCAGGATCCGCACGCAAAACGGGGTCCGCACGCAAAACGGTGCACAGTGCCGGAGTCCGCACGCAAAACGGTGCACGGTGCCAGGATCCGCCCGCAAAACGGGGTCCGCACGCAAAACGGTGCACAGTGCCGGAGTCCGCACGCAAAACGGTGCACGGTGCCAGGATCCGCCCGCAAAACGGGGTCCGCACGCAAAACGGTGCACGGGTGCGTTAAAAACAGTCTAAAAGAACGCTCCAAAAACTGTACAAAAATACAGTAAAACAAACACACGGGACCTACACGTTTGCGCCGCCGTCGCCGAACGCTCCGCCGGGCGTCCTCGCACGCAAAACGGAGTCCACGACGCGCCGCCGCACCTCCACGCCACCTCCCTCCTCACTCCCTCTCGCTCTCGGTTGCAGAAGAAAGAAAGAAAGAAAGGAATGGCGGTGCGGGGAGGAGAAGAAGAAGAAAAGGGGAAAAAGAAGGCCGGTCCACGGTACCGGTCCACGGAGCCGGTCCACGGCACGGACCAATGGGAAGAGCCCAACCGGCGGTCCACGCACCCGTGCGTGCACCCGGCCAGGCGGCAAAGGCGGGCCACGTGGCCGCGCCCCTGCGCGCCACGTGGCCCCGCAGGCCCGCGCGCCGCACGCGCGCGTGACACCGCGCCCTCCACAGGCGCGGGACACGCGCCCGTGACACGGGCGCGTGCCCCCGCGCCCGCGCGGGCGCGAACGGGAGCCCGCCACGTGGCGGCCTCCGCGCGTTCCGCGCCGGAGCGCGGTTCCCCCGCGCGCGTCAGCGCGCCTGCTGCCCTCGGGAAGCGTGCCGCCCGCTCCCCCTCGGACTCCGCACGCGCCGCTTTGCCTCGAAAAACGCAAATCACCCGGGCTCCAAAACCAACAAATAAATAGTCCATTCTTAGCGATTTCGCGCGCTGAATCCAAAAACGATGTCCGTTTCTCCAAATTCTACCGAAAATTTGCCGAATGCCCACTCGATCCGATTTTCGCGCCGGGTCCATTTTTAAAGTCCGATTTGCCAAATTCCAACTCTAAAAATTCCCGAAGGCGACCGGAGAGGTAAACTTTTATCCGGACTTCACCCGGAGTCCAATTTGACATCTGAATCGCGCGAAATCACTTCTAAACACCCGACGGGTCCTCCAAAACCCACGGGGTCTCCATTTAAGCCCGAAGTCCACCACTTGTGTCCAAATTGCGCGCAAACACCACGACACATCCCGCAGGCCTCCAGTGATGCAACTAAATCCCAAATTGCATCACAAATCCATTTCTTGGGCCCGACACGCGCACAAACACTCCCAACGGCCACTAAAAGCTGCCCAACAACCAGCAACTCCTACGCCGGGGATTCCGGGACCTCACACCCAAACCGTTGCCCCACCATGCACCGGGCATCTAATCAAGCGGCAACTTCTAGGCCAACACTCGACATTCCCAACTAGAAGAAAAATCTAAGCTCTAGGTCCGTTCTGCAAAGATCTCCAGGTACTGAAGACTATCCATCTGAAATCTAAGGGTCGAAAGAAGACAAACAACGAAAACAGCGAGAAGAACCGTGTCAAAAGTTGCCTAGGTCACTAACGCACTCGAGGGATCACACTCCACCCACCAGCAGGACATAACCGAACCGACGCACTTGTGCAGAAAACAGAAACCCAACCCAAAGCTTTACCACCACAACCCCACTAAAAGAGCCACCCGTGAACCAACATGACGATCTCTACAACCAATCGCAGTGGTTACGGTGAAAAGCCGAATATGGGTACGATCATAAGGGAGGAATCCTCACTCCACCCAACTTGTGCCCGTGGTGCAAAAGGAAACGACCGACTACCCGCTGTAACTTAACACCAGGAAACCCAGAAGGTACAAGTTTAGACCAAACAGCTATCCAGTTACCCATGGCCGACAGACGGCCAATAAAACCAACAACCACCGGTGGGTTGTGCTACCACCCGAGACATATCGAGAAAAGAAACTCGATGGTCCCCGCACTCTCGCATTTGTTGCCGCCAGGGAGCTAGTTTTCCCGCGGCCGTCGACGTCGTCGTATCTGCCTCCACGTGCCCGGCCGATGATCTGGTACGGGCCATATCTGTACCACACAACAAGTCAGCCCTAGACTTCACTTACAAAACAACGAACCACCTAGCGAGAGAAAAAGACTCGGACTCTTCCCCCCCCTCGATCACTCGCGTTCTACCTTCCTATGCCCTACCCATTTCATTCACCTGTAGGCAAGTGAGGTATCCCCACGGATGTCGGCATTAACTGTTGTGATTGAAAGAACTCCCTCTGATACCATCTTAATCTGTCACGCCCCGGGGGTTCGTTTTTAGCGGAAACGGTTCACAGAAAGTCACAATCATTTGACGTATAAGAAACTTTTTTTTTTTTTTTGATAAAAGAAAACCTTTATTCCCCGGCATGCCCAGACCCGCCGCATATACAGAATCTCTCTACAAACGGACAGAGTCTCCTCTGTATATGCACGGCGTAGCGTTTAGTACAAGTTCCACACAACCAACCATTCAATCACAACAGTCACTAACACACAACTAGGTACCATAATTTATTAAAATGCACGGCCGATCATTTTGAAAGGATAAATCCACAGTCGTTGAAAAAGCGCCTACCCGGCACTCAGATTTTGAAAACGCATTTCGAAAACAGCATAAATCCACAGGGTTTGAAAACAGTGCCCACACGACACTCGGGTTTTGAAATTCATTTTCGCAATCCATAAATCCACAGGGTTTGAAATCGGTGCCCACACGACACTTAAATTTTAAAAACGGTTTTCGCAAGTCTTTTCTTTGGTTTTGTTTTTTTTTCTTTTTTTTCAACGGCCAACAGGAACAAAGGAAAAAAAATACATAAGAAGAGAACCAAAAGTAAACCATGCCGACATCCACACCGACCCCACGAGGGTATCGAGAACCTCACAAATAACTACAAACGTAAATGAAATGTAAGAAATGAAAGAGGAAATACAGTCCAGGGTCCCCAGCGACCCAGAAGCTCCTGCCCCGTCCTCACCGTCGCCTACCGCTCCCCCCGTCTGGACCCTGTCACGATATGGGAAGTCAGTGACGAATAATAACAATAGAGCAGGAAAAGTAGTGAATCAAACCGTAAAGCAAACCGGAGTAACCACCCTCCCAAGCGTGGAGAGATAACCTGTGCCCCTGTATCCTGCAATACCCGGCCCCGTCGGACAACTAAACCGGCGGGTCGTACCGTACCTGTAATACCTGGCCCCGTCGGACAACTAAACCGACGGTCCGTACCGTACCTGTAATACCTGGCCCGTCGGACAACTAAAACCGACGGGCCGTGACCGTACCTGAACAAACCCGACCACGTCGGACAACTAAACCGACGGCGCACCGTACCTGCAAAACCCCCACGTCGGACAACTAAACCGACGGGTCAAACCGCTCGCACCTCGGCGCCTCAAACCCCCACAACTAATAAGGGCCCCACTACGTCACCTCGTGGGTATACACGGGTCATAGACCACTTTTCCGGAAAAGCGCACCCTTAGCGGTGGTCAAACCGCGGGTGCGCGCGTGCTGCAGCCTCGAGCAAAGTAACCATAACCACAATCATGTTAGCATCATAATATATAATCAAGAGCAAACTATAACCGCTATCCCGGTAGCAACATGATTAGTAAATAAGAGTAAACTGGTGACATGTGAAATCTAAAGTGCCCCTCTAACATGTATAATCAGGAGTAGAACAGTAACATGTAATATCAGGAGTGAAACAATAACATGTAATATCAAAGGTAAAACGATAACATGTAATATCAAGAGTAAAAGACTGCCGGAGGCCGGCGCTAGACACCACAATAAAACCCACATACATATACATAATATAGGGCACCGCGACACTTGGTTGCTAAAAACGTCGATAAGAGTATGTGATAAATAATAACGGGAGTTAACAATATTAAAATGATGCCACTACTTACTCTTACACCTTTCCCACAATACCGTAAATCAACCACCGGAAAAATTCCCCACCACGGGATGTATCCTCGTGCACCGTGACCCTCAGTCACCACAAATATGAGGACAATGAAACATAATAGTAACAAGAATATGTACAAAGGGGTTCTGAGGGGTACCCACCTGAAACGCGAAGAAGAAGATGTGCGAAAACTCCAGTTAAAACACTCCCTTGTGCCCGAAGAAGATCTACAGTAAAACTTATCGTTAAAAACATCGTCGCGGTTAAAAAACACTCAAAAACGGGGCGAAACGGGCCAAAAACAGAGCTTCTGGACCCTCAAACAGAAGACTGGTGCACGGGTCCCTGCGTGGACCGGGTTCACGACGCAGGACCGCCGGGGCGCAGACCGGGAGCATGCCGCAGCGGTGGACCGCTGCGGCATGGGCCGGGCCGCGCACGGCGGGAGCGCGAGCCGGGTCCACGCGATCGGGCTGTGCGGGCGTGCACCGAGTGCACGCCGAAACGGTGGGCCGCGCGCGACCTAGCTCAACGCTTTCGTGCGCCGGGTCCGCGCCCCTGGGCCCGGTAGCGGTGACCGGGTGCAACGCCAGGTCTGGTGCCGCGTTGCCTGGCAGCACGCAACCGTGCACCGGGTTCGCGTCGCTGGGTCCGGAATCCGTGCACCGGGTGCACGCCGAGTCTGGTGGACCGCGTGACCTGTTCTTCCTAATGAACAGTACTTCGACCCCTTTTTCAGCTCCGGTTGCGACGCCGCGACCCGGCCGGGACGGCGGCGACGACCCCGCGGACACGACAACAGCGGCGGCGGCCTCCGTTTGACAACGGGCGGCGCGGCCTCCTGTTCAACAACCCACGACACCGCAAAAAGGAAACCTAGACCGAAATTAAACGAAAGGCCCGAACCGCTTACCCTCGCTTTTGCCGGAGGAGGAGGAGAAGGAGGATCGTCCGCCCCTCCACGCCCGATCAATCTCGCAGAGGATGTGCGATTCCCCTTTCTCGGTTTTGGCTCCCCTCCGTCGGTTTCTTGAGCAGAGGGAAAAGGGATTGGGTTTTCCCCCCCGCACGCACCCAAATAAATTTAACGCCCAAATGAAAAAAAAACAGGCTAAACCTAAATTCCCAAAACACAACTTAAATCGATCGGGGTGCAACGAGGGGTCCAAATTCCCCGAAAAACGTGCCGATCGCCTGCACGACTTCGCATGCGCCCAAACTGATGGTAAAACTTCAAAAATTATTTCTGGGAGATCCCGGGGTCGGAATTCAAATCCGATCGCGCCGCCGTTCACCGTTTGGCGAGCTCCACCACCTAAAATACCCGCAGACCCCGACGATCAGCCCAAAAATTCCCGAATTTCAACTCCCCTCCTAACAACTGAAGAAAAACACATAGGACCCAAAACAGAAAACTGAAGGTCGGGATGCTACCAAATAAATCAAATAACCCACTGACATAAAAGATGAAAAGTCGGATCACAGCAGGATCCCATCCGAACACCGCGAAAAGCGTGCCGGCCACTTAGCACGGGTTCCAATGCACCACTCAAAGCAAATGCTTTGACCCCCATTCCGGGAGTTCCGTAGATCGGAATCCGAATCCGTTCGCTTTGCCGCCCTCCGTTCTTCGAGCCCAAACGCAAAAATACTAGCGGCCCCGGTCAGTCCAATGCAGAAAGCGGTGGAAGGTTTTCCACCAGTCCCGTCGAAATAAAAAGGGGGTATACAAGGGCAAGGGAACGCCAGGACTCTACAATCTCCCTGGCGGAGACTACTCAGCTGCTCCTCCAAACTCTGCCGAACACTCTCAGGAAAGAAGGCCCCAAGAAGCATACCACGAAACTCTGCCCACGAGAGAAGCTGCGCCCCAGGCGAACCAGCTGGTCACACACGCCGCCACCATGCCTCGGCGTGCTCTCCAAAAAGTGAGTGGGGCCAACAGAACTCAAACCTCTCCTCAATCAATAGGCTCTCGAAATGGCGCTCCATGGCCGTAATCCAGACTCGGCCGCCCACGGCTCAGCACTCATAACCGCATAAAGCGGGTGGATCAAACTGGCAGAACCTCATCAAAAGATCCACCACCTCCCGCTGCTCTGCCGAAGTCAACGATCCCGTCGTCCCAGACGGTGGCCTACTAGAAACCGGCTCAACCGGAACTGCCGGTGCAGGCTGCACAACAGGGGGTGCCACAACAGGGGAAGAAGGCACCGGCGAACTCTCAGGGGGTGCTACAGCCGGCTGCGCCCTCTGCTCCATCATGAGCATCAACCGACCCACTGCCTCCTCCTGGCGCCGAGACGCCTCAGCCAACTGTGCCATCTGGGCACGGAGCTCCTGAACCTCTGCCTGCTGTCCCTGCCCCGAGTCCTCCTGCTCGGGCTCAGAGGACGAAGGCTGCGATCGCGTCACCATCGAGCGTCGAGGAGGCATCCCCACCTGAGGGACAAAGCAAACAATCAGAACCCAAATCAACACTCGACCCAATCTAGCGAAAGTCAAAAGGCATGTCCCCCTTCCCGAAGTACTATGTTGTCTGCAGCCAACATAGTTGCCACCGAAGGAAGACATGTCAATCACCATCCCAAACCGCTCGGGAGAGTTAGAAACCCAATCAGGACTCTCGCTAAAAATCACGGCTCTCACGTGAGTAATCCTAGGGTCCAACCACAAGCCTAGGGTTCCTAAGTCCTCCAAGACCTACATCCTAGGCTCTGATACCACTCTAATCTGTCACGCCCCAGGTCGAAACTGCGCCCCGGGCTCGCCAACAGATCCGCCGCCCATACGGAAAGCCCCGTATAGACGTAGCGACTAACCTGCAAAGAAACATCTACACTAACAGATATCAGAGCTGAATAGTAGAGAGCTGAACTAAAAACATAGAATACATAACCTACCTCTCAAGTATAATATACAAATCATCCTCACCATA
>JAQOTM010000212.1:0-40141 GCA_029168755.2 Tillandsia fasciculata
TGCCAGATCATACTTACCTCACCTGCCCCCAGGGGCCAACCCCACATGACTCCGCCGCGCGCCAGCACCACAGGAGAGGTAACAGAGAGAGCGCTGCGGCCCCAAGTTGCAGACAAAGCGGACTAGCACCGACGAACCATAGCAATCGCGAGAATCCGTAGACAGCAACACACCCACCTCAACACGGGTGCGACGCGGTGGCCAAGGATTGTGGGCGGACTCCCGGCCGCCCCGAACCGACGTACTGTAAGACCTAGCCTTTCTTTGACTTTTCCCGTTATCCCTCTTCGCATGATGTCCGACTGAGGGACTAATTTTGGTGTCTTTCCGAACAGTCCGTCGGGGCTCGCGGACAATTTTCGGCTGTAGAACTCGCGAAACGGAGCGCGAGGACACTTTCGGTTTCGGTTTCCGACTCCCGGTTCATCCAGAATAAATTTTTGAAGTTTGGACCCCCTAGTAAGTGCCCCGGGATCCGTGTTGGGTCCGCACGGTTTTGAAATATACTTATTCGAGAGAAAAAGAGGGGGGGGGCTTAGGGTTTTTCTTATTTCTCCTCTCTTCTTTTGCTTCCCTCTCGTAGCCGTCGGCAAGGTGGGAACGACCGGAAAAAGAAAAGAGATCGGGGGCTAACCGAGGACGCGGACGCGGGTAGATCGATCAAGCGGACGATCCCTCTTCTCCCTTTCTCCTCGCAAATCAAGGTACGTTTTCCTTGGAGTTCTTGATTTCGTAGTTTACGGTAAAGGGGAGGGGCCGTCTTCCGGTTTCGGGGAGCGATCGGGGGCCGCCGCCGCCCGCCGCCGCGCGCCGCTGCGCGCCGCGCGGTAGGTGCGCCGCGCGGGCGCCACCCGCAGGCGGGCACCGCGCGGGCAGGGGCCGCGCGGGCCGCCTGCAGGCGGGGCGCCGCGCGGCAGGCGTGCCGCGCGGGCGCCACCTGCAGGCCGGCGCCGCGCGGCAGGGGCCGCGCGGGCCGCCTGCAGGCGCGGGGCACCGCGCGGCAGGCGCGCCGGGCGGGCGCGCAGGGCGGGCGCGGGCAGGGGCCGCGCGGGCCGCCTGCAGGCGGGGCGCCGCGCGGCAGGCGTGCCGCGCGGGCGCCACCTGCAGGCGGGCCGCGCGGCAGGGGCCGCGCGGGCCGCCTGCAGGCGGGGGCACCGCGCGGCAGGCGCGCCGCGCGGGCGCCGCCCGCACGCAGGCACCGCGCGGCAGGGGCCGCGCGGGCCGCCTGCAGGCGGGGGGCCGCGCGGCAGGCGTGCCGCGCGGGCGCCGCCTGCAGGCCGGCACCGCGCGGGCAGGGGCCGCGCGGGCCGCCTGCAGGCGGGGCGCCGCACGGCAGGCGCGCCGCGCGGGCGCCCGCCCGCACGCGGGCGCCGCGCGGCAGGGGCCGCGCGGGCCGCGTGCAGGCGGGGCGCCCGCGCGGCAGGCACGCCGCGCGGGCGCCCGCCCGCATGCAGGCGCCGCGCGGCAGGGGCCGCGCGGGCCGCGTGCAGGCGGGGCGCCGCGCGGCAGCGCGCTGCGCGGGCGCCCGCCCGCATGCAGGCGCCGCGCGGCAAGGGCCGCGCGGGCCGCATGCAGGCGGGGCGCCGCGCGGCAGCGCGCTGCGCGGGCGCCCGCCCGCATGCAGGCACCGCGCGGGCCGGGACCGCGCGGGCCGCATGCAGGCGGGGGCGCCGCGCAGCAGGCACGCCGCGCGGGCACCGCCCGCATGCAGGCGCCGCGCGGGCTGGGGCCGCGCGGGCCGCATGCAGGCGGGGGCGCCGCGCGGCAAGCGCGCCGCACGGGCGCCGCCCGCATGCAGGCACCGCGCGGGCAGGGGCCGCGCGGGCCGCATGCAGGCGGGACGCCGCGCGGCAGGCGCGTCGCGTGAGCCGCCCGCGGGTGGGGCACCGCGCGACGAGCGCGCCGGGGAGGGGGGTTTCGCAGACAAAGGGCGCACCGCACAGGTTGGTGCTGAGCGGGGGACTCCGCCGCTCGAAGTCCGGGGTTGCGCCCATTGTCTGTGTCCGGCCTGGGGTCGTTGTGGGTTTCGGTCCCCTCAGTCTTGACATATTCTTGTTCCTCCAGGAGTGCGGCACGTCGTTGGCGACGGGTGCACGGACACGGACGAGCCGAGCGCAGGACGACACGCACGAGGTGGGTACATTCCCGGGGACTGTGGGAATATGATTTTATTGATAGAAATAATATGTTTGGGGCAAGGTGAATTGTAAGTCTTCTCTCATTTTTATGCTAACCCTGTCCTATTATCATTCTGCTTATCGTCGATCTGAGGCTCTGGTTTTGCTACACGCACACCGGCGGATTGGCCTCCGCAAGGGTGTGCTTTTCCGGAAAAGTGGTACGTTGACCCGTGTACCCCACGCGATGGTGGCGTTAGGAATGGGGGCCCTCATAGGTGGGGGGTGTGAGCGGTGGTGCTGAGGTAGGTGCTCGGCGGCCGAGGCAGGTGCTCGGCAGGGGACACCGGGGTGGGGGCCCGGTGTGGTGGTCGGGAAAGGTGCCCGGTTTGCTATTGTACAGGGTGTGATCATTGTAGGCGGTGTTTGAGAGAGACGGTTGCTCCGGTTGCGATGGTTTGCTATGTTTTCTAGTCTTTTTGCTTATCATACTATTTCTAGTCACTGACTTCCCACTTCGTGACAGGTTCGTCCAGGGGCGAGTGCTAGAGCACCGGTGAGGCCGCGAGGGTGCTGTTCTGACATTAGTTGACTTCAGACACAGTGATTCTTTTCCCTTGATGCTTTATTTCATTATTCATATTAGTTAGCTGTGGATTGCGACACCCCCGTGGGGTCGAAGTGGATGTTGCCTTTCTTTTCATATACGTTATTGAATGTTATTCTATTCCTTACTGGGCCGTTTTAAACAATGTGATGCAAAGAAAAATAAAACCGCTTGCGAAAACTGCTTTTAAAATGTGGGTGTCGTGTGGGCACCGGATTTTAAAACCCTGTGGAATTTATGTGGTTTCGAAACAGTTTTCAAAAATAACGGCGCCGTGTGGGCGTCGCTTTTAAAACCTTGCGATTATTTATCCTTTCGAAGCAGTCGGCCCTTCTTCTTTGTGTAAAAGTTGATGGAACATTTGGAAGGCATGATGTATGTGTTTGTACCTCGATTAGTGTGGTTAATGCTTGAGATGAATATATGATGTAGTCAGGACGCCGTGCATATACAAAGGAGACTCTGCCCGTTTGTAGAGTAAACTTTGTGTATGCGGCGGGTCTGGGCACGCGCCGGGGAATAAAGGTTTTCAAAAAAAAATATATACTCATTTGGGAGCATCGGTGGCTCTTCTTCCGCGCATTTAAACCCCCGGGGCGTGACAGATTAAGATGGTATCAGAGAGGGACAGCTTTAACCACAATAGTCGGGGCCCAACATCCACGGGGCGCAATACACTAACTACTGATTAATGAGATGATCTGGGGTAGTCAAGTAGAACGCGAGTGATCGGGGGGGGGAGAGTCCGGGCCCTTTCTTTCGTTAGGTGGTTCGTGGTTCCGTACTTGTTAGCAAAGGCTAAAGCTGACTTCCTTTGCGTGTATACAGATAGAGGGCGGACTCAGCAAGCAACCGACGACGGAAATGGATCTCGCCGACGAAGCCAATCGCCTGCTCCGCAACCAGCTGCGCGACGTGGCTGGGCAATTGCTGACTCTCGTGGAGCGCCTCAGCATGCTGATACAGGAACTCGAGGGCGTCGACCGATTCCGGGGCGGCAGCAGAGGCGTCGCCCCTCTCGGGACGCCACCGACGGGCCCTCCCACCCTCCAGGAGGTCGCTAGCTTGGCCGTGCATACCAACGTGGAGCGCGCCCGGCAGGAATACTCTCACCTCGGATCGGCCGGGGACCCCCATCGGAGGGGCCGGGCGAGCAAACGCCCGAGAGCTGGGCAGAACCTCGGGCAGACGACGGAGGAGGAACCTAGGCCACCGAAGCCGTGCGTCATTTGCGGCAACGCACACCCCATGACGAGTTGCCCGTGGCGGGATGGACATTGCTTCCGATGTGGCAGGCCGGGCCACACGCGCCATGAGTGCCCTCTGAGGCCGACCGTCAGCAGACCCCCGGCGCCGCGACAGGTTGAGCCTAAGGGAACTACTGCCCCCACCTCTCAAGGGGGCACCGATCCAGAGAGCCGGCCAAATCTCCGCCCGTGGCAAGCACCGGAGGACGAGCGAGGGCTCAAGGGAAGCGCGCACGTACAACCAGGACCCTGCGTCATTTGCAAGGGCGCGCACCCGGTGACGGAATGCACCTGGAGGTACCACTATTGTAACCAGTGCGGCTTGCCAGATCACACGTATCTCTCCTGCCCCCAGGGGCCAACCCCTGCCTCCGCCGCCGCGCCACCACCGCAGAGAGAAACAGAGAGCGCTGCGGCCCCCGTGCAGACAAAGGACTCGCCCGGCGACCAGCCATCCGCGGACTCCTTGGACGGCAGACCCCTACCCCAACACGCGGTGCGACGCTGGCCCAAAGGTTGTGGGCGGACCTCCCCGGCCGTACCGGCAGACGACGCGACGTCCCAAAGTAGGGACTGACAGGTACGTATTTTATTGTTTTTGCTTTTCCCTCTCTTGTCTAGATAGGAGCCCCCTCTGGGCCGGAGCAACCCGCCCCTACCAGACCCTTGCGAGCTCTCCTACTTTTAGTTCTACCATTCGTTTAGTCGACCGTTTCGGTTCCCGTACTTGACTGGAGGGCGATACCATGAGAGATTGCTTGGCGTACCCACGGTCCCTTTCTTCCTTCTTAAACTTCAAGTCCCTATTAGTTGCCCCCTTCGGACCTAGCCGAAATAGGCTTCGGGCGGTAAGCTGTCTCCTCCCTTGCACCCTACCACCTGATACCGGTTACGGGCCCCCAGTGATGGGTTGGAGGCACCGTCCAGGCGCCCGACCGTCCCACGGGTACGAAAGTAAGACCGGAGCAGATGTTGTTCGCTAAGCTCGAAAAGTGCTAGTTCGGGCTACGCGAAGTGGGATTCCTGGGGCCCGTGATTTCGGCGAGGGGATCGCCGTGGACCCTAAGAAAGTGGAATCGGTGACCGGTTGGCAGCCGCCGACGTCAGTGACGGAGATTCGTAGCTTTCATGGGCGGGGCATTTCAGACGTTTCGTCGAGGGTTCCTCGAAAATTGCGGTCCCTTGTAAACCGGTTGACCAAGAAAGGAGAAAAGCTTGTGTGGACGACGCGATGCCAGGAAAGCTTTGAGGAACCAAGGGAAAGGCTAACCAGGGCGCCTATGCTAGTGCTGCCGACCCCCGGGAAAAACTACGAAGTGTGCTGCGACGTATCAAGAGTTGGTCTTGGGGGTGTTCTGACGCAACAGGGAAAAGTAATAGCCTACGCCTCTAGGCGACTAAAGGATCACGAAAAGGAACTAAACCTGCGACGGGGGTGGCTGGAGTTACTGAAGGTTTACGATTGAAGAATCCGATACCACCCCGGGAAGGCAGACGTAGTGGCGGACGCGTTTAGCAGAAAAGGGCGCTTAGAAGGAGGCACCAAGACGTACGGGGATCTCAGACAGACCTTCTGGTGGCCAAAGCTGAAGAGGGACGTGACGCTGTTAGTAGCACGCTGCCTGATTTGCCAGCAAGTGAAAGCCGAGCATCAGCGACCGGCGGGGAAATTGCAACCACTACCTGTGCCCGAATGGAAGTGGGAACAAATCACGATGGACTTTGTCACCGGATTCCCGCGTTCGCAGCAGGGACACGACGCGATCTGGGTCGTCGTAGATCGGCTAACTAAGTCAGCTCACTTCCTACCCATCCACACGACCTGGACACGCGACCGATTGGCTCAAGTCTACCTCGGCGAGATTGTGAGGCTACATGGGATACCGACATCTACTACCTCAGACAGAGACACGAGGTTTGTTTCGAACTTTTGGCGGAGCCTATAACGAGCCCTGGGGACCCAGTTGCTTTTCAGCTCAGCCTTTCACCCCCAGACGGATGGACAATCCGAGCGGGTGATCCAGATTCTCGAGGATATGCTCCGGGCTTGCGTACTGGATTTGGGAGACGGATGATCGCACTACCTACCCCTTGTAGAGTTCGCTTACAACAACAGCTACCAAGCGAGCATCCAGATGGCGCCGTACGAAGCACAGTACGGCAGACGCTGCAGATCCCCGGTCTGTTGGGACGATCTGGGGGAGCGAAGGTTTTTGGGACCGGACGTGGGGGTGGAAACGGAGGAAAAGGTGCGTCTTATCAGGCAACGGTTGACGACTGCCCAGAGCCGGCAAAAGAGCTACGCAGACCGGAGACGTCGCGACTTGGAATTTCGGGTGGGAGAGCACGTGTTGTTGCGGGTTTCGCCGTCAAAGGGGGTGAAGCGATTTGGGTTGAGAGGCAAGCTGAGCCCCCGGCACGTGGGACCATTCGAGATTTTGGAGCGCATCGGCCCGGTGGCCTACCGCCTCGCCCTACCGCCGAACCTAGACCGAGTTCATGACGTGTTCCACGTGTCCATGCTTCGGAAGTATCTCCCTGATCCGTCGCGGGTGCTCGACGTCTCCGCGACTGAGCTTAAAGAGGACCTGAGCTTTGAAGAAGTGCCAATGCGAATCCTAGCACGAGTGGACAAGAAACTACGAAGTCGGACAATTCCTTACGTGAAGGTACCTTGGAGCAATCAAGAAGAGCGTGAGGCAACCTGGGAACCAGAGTCAAAGATGAGGGAGTGCTACCCGGACCTCTTCGCCGCAGGTGAGGGTTAAGTTTCGAGGACGAAACTTGTTTTTAGCGGTGAGTGGTGTAAGACCTAGCCTTTCTTTGACTTTTCCCGTTATCCCTCTTCTCATGATGTCCGACTGAGGGACTAATTTTGGTGTCTTTCCGAACAGTCCGTCGGGGCTCGCGGACAATTTTCGGCTGTAGAACTCGCGAAACGGAGCGCGAGGACGCTTTCGGTTTCGGTTTCCGACTCCCGGTTCATCCAGAATAAATTTTTGAAGTTTGGACCCCCTAGTAAGTGCCCCGGGATCCGTGTTGGGTCCGCACGGTTTTGAAATATACTTATTCGAGAGAAAAAGAGGGGGGGGCTTAGGGTTTTTCTTATTTCTCCTCTCTTCTTTTGCTTCCCTCTCGTAGCCGTCGGCAAGGTGGGAACGACCGGAAAAAGAAAAGAGATCGGGGGCTAACCGAGGACGCGGACGCGGGTAGATCGATCAAGCGGACGATCCCTCTTCTCCCTTTCTCCTCGCAAATCAAGGTACGTTTTTCCTCGGAGTTCTTGATTTCGTAGTTTACGGTAAAGGGGAGGGGCCGTCTTCCGGTTTCGGGGAGCGATCGGGGGCCGACGCCGCCGCCGCCGCCGCCGCCGCCGCGCGGGCCGCCTGCAGGTGGGGCGCCGCGCGGTAGGTGCGCCGCGCGGGCGCCACCCGCAGGCGGGCACCGCGCGGGCAGGGGCCGCGCGGGCCGCCTGCAGGCGGGGCGCCGCGCGGCAGGCGTGCCGCGCGGGCGCCACCTGCAGGCCGGCGCCGCGCGGCAGGGGCCGCGCGGGCCGCCTGCAGGCGAGGGCACCGCGCGGCAGGCGCGCCGCGCGGGCGCCACCCGCAGGCGGGCACCGCGCGGGCAGGGGCCGCGCGGGCCGCCTGCAGGCGGGGCGCCGCGCGGCAGGCGTGCCGCGCGGGCGCCACCTGCAGGCCGGCGCCGCGCGGCAGGGGCCGCGCGGGCCGCCTGCAGGCGGGGGCACCGCGCGGCAGGCGCGCCGCGCGGGCGCCCGCCCGCACGCAGGCACCGCGCGGCATGGGGCCGCGCGGGCCGCCTGCAGGCGGGGCGCCGCGCGGCAGGCGTGCCGCGCGGGCGCCGCCTGCAGGCCGGCACCGCGCGGGCAGGGGCCGCGCGGGCCGCCTGCAGGCGGGGGCGCCGCACGGCAGGCGCGCCGCGCGGGCGCCCGCCCGCACGCGGGCGCCGCGCGGCAGGGGCCGCGCGGGCCGCGTGCAGGCGGGGCGCCGCGCGGCAGGCACGCCGCGCGGGCGCCCGCCCGCATGCAGGCGCCGCGCGGCAGGGGCCGCGCGGGCCGCGTGCAGGCGGGGCGCCGCGCGGCAGCGCGCTGCGCGGGCGCCCGCCCGCATGCAGGCGCCGCGCGGCAAGGGCCGCGCGGGCCGCATGCAGGCGGGGCGCCGCGCGGCAGCGCGCTGCGCGGGCGCCCGCCCGCATGCAGGCACCGCGCGGGCCGGGACCGGGCGGGCCGCATGCAGGCGGGGCGCCGCGCAGCAGGCACGCCGCGCGGGCACCGCCCGCATGCAGGCGCCGCGCGGGCTGGGGCCGCGCGGGCCGCATGCAGGCGGGGGCGCCGCGCGGCAAGCGCGCCGCACGGGCGCCGCCCGCATGCAGGCACCGCGCGGGCAGGGGCCGCGCGGGCCGCATGCAGGCGGGACGCCGCGCGGCAGGCGCGTCGCGTGAGCCGCCCGCGGGTGGGGCACCGCGCGACGAGCGCGCCGGGGAGGGGGGTTTCGCAGACAAAGGGCGCGCCGCACAGGTTGGTGCTGAGCGGGGGACTCCGCCGCTCGAAGTCCGGGGTTGCGCCCATTGTCTGTGTCCGGCCTGGGGTCGTTGTGGGTTTCGGTCCCCTCAGTCTTGACATATTCTTGTTCCTCCAGGAGTGCGGCACGTCGTTGGCGACGGGTGCACGGACACGGACGAGCCGAGCGCAGGACGACACGCACGAGGTGGGTACATTCCCGGGGACTGTGGGAATATGATTTTATTCATAGAAATAGTATGTTTGGGGCAAGGTGAATTGTAAGTCTTCTCTCATTTTTATGCTAACCCTGTCCTATTATCATTCTGCTTATCGTCGATCTGAGGCTCTGGTTTTGCTACACGCACACCGGCGGATTGGCCTCCGCAAGGGTGTGCTTTTCCGGAAAAGTGGTACGTTGACCCGTGTACCCCACGCGATGGTGGCGTTAGGAATGGGGGCCCTCATAGGTGGGGGGTGTGAGCGGTGGTGCTGAGGTAGGTGCTCGGCGGCCGAGGCAGGTGCTCGGCAGGGGACACCGGGGTGGGGGCCCGGTGTGGTGGTCGGGAAAGGTGCCCGGTTTGCTATTGTACAGGGTGTGATCATTGTAGGCGGTGTTTGAGAGAGACGGTTGCTCCGGTTGCGATGGTTTGCTATGTTTTCTAGTCTTTTTGCTTATCATACTATTTCTAGTCACTGACTTCCCACTTCGTGACAGGTTCGTCCAGGGGCGAGTGCTAGAGCACCGGTGAGGCCGCGAGGGTGCTGTTCTGACATTAGTTGACTTCAGACACAGTGATTCTTTTCCCTTGATGCTTTATTTCATTATTCATATTAGTTAGCTGTGGATTGCGACACCCCCGTGGGGTCGAAGTGGATGTTGCCTTTCTTTTCATATACGTTATTGAATGTTATTCTATTCCTTACTGGGCCGTTTTAAACAATGTGATGCAAAGAAAAATAAAACCGCTTGCGAAAACCGCTTTTAGAATGTGGGTGTCGTGTGGGCACCGGATTTTAAAACCCTGTGGAATTTATGTGGTTTCGAAACAGTTTTCAAAAATAACGGCGCCGTGTGGGCGTCGCTTTTAAAACCTTGCGATTATTTATCCTTTCGAAGCAGTCGGCCCTTCTTCTTTGTGTAAAAGTTGATGGAACATTTGGAAGGCATGATGTATGTGTTTGTACCTCGATTAGTGTGGTTAATGCTTGAGATGAATATATGATGTAGTCAGGACGCCGTGCATATACAAAGGAGACTCTGCCCGTTTGTAGAGTAAACTTTGTGTATGCGGCGGGTCTGGGCACGCGCCGGGGAATAAAGGTTTTCAAAAAAAAATATATATACTCATTTGGGAGCATCGGTGGCTCTTCTTCCGCGCATTTAAACCCCCGGGGCGTGACAAGGCATAATTTGTTCCATCGAAGAATGGGGGTCTGTTGATGTTTCCACCTTCAACCATTGTTTACAACCCTATTCCCGCTCTGATACCACTTGTTGGGTT
This sequence comes from Tillandsia fasciculata, assembly GCA_029168755.2. Classification (NCBI taxonomy): domain Eukaryota; kingdom Viridiplantae; phylum Streptophyta; class Magnoliopsida; order Poales; family Bromeliaceae; genus Tillandsia; species Tillandsia fasciculata. The sequence goes on from JAQOTM010000212.1 coordinate 9,993, forward strand.
ATATATAATTGGATCTAAATAGGGGAAAAAACACCTAGAGGGGGGTGAATAGGTGTAAACAGTAAACACTCAAAAATCGTTGCGCAATAAAACCCAATGCGGAAATAAAAAATGACACGCAAGATTTTTACGTGGAAAAACTCCAAACCGGAGTAAAAAAAACCACGGGACCGATCACACGGCGAAATCCACTAGAATTGAAACACGTACAAGGTGATATAACGTACACACTTACGACTCAACCTTTTCCATACGCTCCTAGTAGATCTTCTCCGCTCGCTCCACAACGCTTCTCGAATCCACGATCAACGCCCAACGCCGAATCCACGGCGTCCAACGTCGAATCCACGACGTCCGACCGAATCCACGGCGTCCAACGTCGAATCCACGACGTCCGACCGAATCCACGGTCTTCACCCAGTAGCACGTCTCGAATCGAACGTACCTCGCTCCAAATCCACGAGAGCGGTTGCACCTTGAATCCACATGGCCATGCGAGTCCACGCACCGATTTTGGGAAAATCGTTGTTTTTGGGTGGTGATGATCCGCCGAATACTTAGATTAGAAATAGATCGGAAATACCATCTAAGTATTCATTAATTTGATTCTACTCAAAATCTGAGTTTGGAAAACCTAGAATCAAATTAATCAATATAGATGAAGAAACATAGAATTAAATCTATTGATTTCCTTTCTTCTCTATATGTGGATTTTTCTATTTCGGTCGTATTTTTTCGTGTCTATTCGTCTACCCTAAAAATAAATTGTAGGGTCTATTTATAGGTTAGAAACCATTGGAAGAAGATAAGCATCAAAAACTAACTTTTCTGGAAATTTACAGGACGACGGTCCGGACTGGAAATTGGCGGTCCGGACTGTCTCAGCGAAACAGAATTTTTCCAGAAAAGAGGACATTCGGGGTCCGGACTGAAATTCCACGGTCCGGACTGTTCATGCAATTCCTTCAAATTCCACGTTCGGGGTCCGGACTGAAATTCCACGGTCCGGACTGGAATTGCTCATGAACCAACCTCTGTTCGGGATCCGGATTGTAATGCCCGATCCGGATCCTGAACATGTCCCATGTCCAGTTTTTGATTTTTATGCAATTACAAATTCATCCAAGTGTTTCTACACTATAACAAGTATTCGGATCACCAAAAATCTTTAGTTAAACGTACCTGATCCTTTTGAATTCTTCTTTCTTGAGATTGAGGTATATGATCCAAGCTTCTCATCTTCAATCTTCAAGACTTAAACAAATCACACGAAATACGCCAACTCAAAATCCGTAACAAATAATAATAATAATAATAATAATAATAATAATAATAATAACGAAAATCTGGCGGCTGATCGATGCTTGGAAAAGCGTGCAGATTGTTCGCACGGATCCCGGAACGTCAGACGGGGAGGTCCAAGCTTCGGAATTAATTCTGGGAGCTCCCGGAATCGGAATTCAGATTCGAACGCACCGCCGCTCTCGATTCCGCGAGCTCTAACACCTAAAATTACCCGCAAGCCACAACGGATCGCCCAAAATTAACAAAAAGGATTTGCATCCGCTGAATATCCCGCCCGCGGGAAGGAAAGAGAAAAGAAAACAAAACGGAAGAGCAAAGCGGGTCTTACAAGCACCGTGGATTCGGTGTGGTGAAGGCGTTTCGTGGATTCGAAACGTGTACTCGTGGATTCCAGTGGCGTTCTGTCAAGCCCCGGAGGTCTCAAGATTAGCGGAAAACATGTATATTTTTTTTTGGAATTAATCAATCAAATGAGAACGACCTCGCCTACCGGTCCGCGACAGACCGCCACATATACAAATTCACCCTTCAAACGGACAGAGTCTCCTTTGTATATGCATGGCGTCACGTTTACAACAATGTCATTCACAACAATCAACATGCACTTTAACCACACAGCCACAGTGAACAAATACTAGCAAGTAAAACATTCAGTATCAATAAAATAACCTACAAGTTTGCAAATGGTGTCCACTCGACACCCGATCCTTGAAAAGCGTCTAACATTCACATTAAGGCCGCTTTATTGTTTGAAAGGATAAACCCACAAAGTTTTCAAAGTGGTGCCCACACGACACCTTATTTTTGAAAGTCGTTTTCGAAATCCTATTACATCGTAAAACGGCCGCAAAGCTGAATTAAAATATAACCATACCCAAACAATTAATTACATGTCCACATATCCAGCATGATCCACACCCACACCAAAAACTAAAGAGGAAAAAGAGAGAGATAACCGATAAAGAGTTTAACAAAAGGCCTCATACGGCCAAACATAGGGTCCGCGATGCCTCACCACCGTCCCGCTGTACTTACTTAGTTGGACCTGTCACGGAGTGGGTAACGTCAGTGACAAATAAAGTAGATGTTGTAACTTTAACGAACAAGAAATTAGAATAAGTTACACTGCACCGGAACCTTTCGCTATCCTCCGCCCTGAAACTTACTTTACTCACTTTATTTACTTTAGTGACACCGTCCCGTCAGGGTAGTCGACGATCTCCCCACGGGACATATGATGCTCTTACCCCTTCACGATGCATGGGCGACAAGTAGCGATCGTGAAGAGGTCCCCAAACAACACACGTGGGGCACACGGGTCATTCAGACCACTTCTCCGAAAAGTACACCCATGCGGGGGCCATTCCGCCTGTGTACGTGCAGCATTCAACCATAGGGATGCCGGGATCGGCGTAAATTAATTGTTGCAACACTTAGTCGCCACCAGCATTAGCCAAGAAGATTACACATTATGCGAAGGGTTAGCTTACAGAAAACACTTCATCTACTTTATTGAACAGGTTAATACATCCTTTTTAATGTTATACTGCACACCTAATGCACTTACAGCACCGATTGCATAAGAACCCACCTGGTCGCGGAAGGATCGGGGTACTACGAGTCTCGGACACTCTCCCGCTGCACACCCGGACCTAAAGAAATCCCCAGAAACAATAGTCAATAACTTATAAATATTTACCGGAAAAGACCACCCCATTAACTCCGCGCCGTATCCCCAAACGGCGTCAAGAACCATGCTTACCGACTCCCGCGCGCCCGCAAATCCCCCTCCCCGCAAGCGTTGCCGCCCGCACGGGGATTGCCCGCGCTGAGACTGCCCGCGCGGTGCCCGCACTGTGCGGGTACGAGCCGGGCGGTGCCCGTGCGGGTGCGGGCCACGCGGTGCCCGCGTGGGTGCGGGCCGCACGGCGCCAGAGCGGCGCCCGAGCGGTGCCCGCGCGGGCACGGGCCGCGCGGCGCCCGCGCGGGTGAAGGCCGCGCGGTGCCCGCGCGGCGCCCGTCCGCGCGGTGCCCTAGCGGCACCGCGCGTCTCCTTCGCCCGCGCGTTGCCCTAGCGGTACCGCACGTCGTCCGCCCGCGCGCGCACCGTGCCCTAATTTCGCACGGTGACGGCGGCGGGCGGGGGAGACGAGGGAGACGGAGACGGGAAGACACCAAAAACCCCACGAAAGGAAATCCGGAAAAATACCACGAAAATAAACACTTACCGGATTCTCCGACGGGGTGAAGCCGATCACGCTAAGGTTCCGGTACGCGTCTCGGGGTGATCGGATCCGCCGTCTTCTCCCTTTTCCTTTCTTCCGATTAGGGTTCCGCCTCTCTTTCCCTTTTCTTCTTCTTTCCGCTCTCACGGCTAGGGTTTCGTATTTTCTCTTTTTAACTTTTCTTAACGAGGGGAAATTAATTAAATTATTTATTTTCTTTATTTATTTTCTTTTCGACTCGTACGTAAAAGAAAATCCTTTTTCCCCTTTTTCGTCACCGGATAATTAATTAATTAATTAATTATCCCCTACGAGATAACCTACCTTATCTCCAACGGGTGCAAGATATTTTGCACGGATTCCGATGCACGACTAATCACCGCAACCCTAAGGATTCCGTTCCGGGAGATCCCGACATCGAATTTCCGATCCGATCGCACCGTCGGTCATCATTTTCCGCGCTCTATCGCAGAAAAATACAAGCACCGCACACACCGACCGACTAACCAAATGTAATATTCCCGGAGTACTAAAAAAATATTATGCTAGAAGGAGGGTTAATTATTACAAAAAAACCGTGTCATTACACCACTCACACTTTATAAAAAGTTTCGTCCTCGAAACTTAATTACAACCCTCGCTAAACAGCTCGGGGAAACACTCCTTCATTTTCGATTCCAGCTCCCACGTCGCCTCGCGTTCCTCGTGGTTGCTCCTTTGGACCTTTACGTAGGGAATGGTCCGGTTCCGTAGTTTCTTGTCTTCTCGTGCCAGGATCCGCACCGGTGTCTCCTCGACAGTCAGATCCTCTTGTAGCTTGACAGTGGATATGTCCAGGGCGTGAGAGGGGTCGGGGAGGTACTTTCAGAGCATCGAAACGTGAAACACGTTGTGTACTCGGTCTAGGTTTGGCGGCAAGGCCAACCGATAAGCCACCGGACCCACACGTTCTAGGATCTCAAACGGTCCCACGTACCTCGGGCTTAGCTTCCCTCTCAGGCCGAAACGTCGGGTTCCCTTCGAAGGCGACACCCGTAGCAACACGTGCTCGCCCACTGTGAATTCCAACTCCCGCCGTCTATGGTCTGCGTAACTTTTCTGTCTGCTTTGGGCTGTCAACAGTTGCCGCCTGATCAGGCGCACCTTTGCCTCGGTTTCTTCCACCAAATCCGGTCCCAACCATTTACGCTCTCCCAAGTCGTCCCAGCATAAAGGCGACCGACAGCGGCGCCCATACAGGGCTTCGTATGGCGCCATCTGTATGCTGGCTTGGTAACTGTTATTATAGGCGAATTCTACAAGTGGCAGGTATTGAGACCATCCATCGCCTAGGTCAAGCACGCACGCCCAAAGCATGTCTTCGAGGATCTGGATCACCCGCTCTGATTGTCCGTCAGTTTGCGGGTGGAAGGCCGTGCTGAAATGCAGCTTGGTCCCCATTGCTCGCTGCAGACTTTGCCAAAAGTTCGACACGAACCGCGTGTCTCTGTCCGACGTGATGGACGCTGGTATACCATGCAATCTTACTATCTCATCAATGTAGGTCCGCGCCAGCCGTTCCCGTGTCCACGTCGTATGTATAGGCAGGAAGTGGGCAGATTTCGTCAAGCAATCCACTATGACCCATATCGCGTCATGCCCTTGAGATGATCTCGGAAAACCAGTCACGAAATCCATCGTGATCATCTCCCACTTCCATTCCGGCACGGGCAACGGTTGCAACTTCCCTGCTGGACGCTGGTGTTCGGCCTTTACTTGTTGGCACACCAGGCAGTGTGCCACAAACCGGGTTACGTCCCCTTTTAACTTAGGCCACCAAAAAGTTTGCTTTAAGTCCTTGTACATTTTCGTCCCTCCAGGGTGTACGGCGTAGGGCGCGGTGTGCGCCTCCCTCAGGATTTCCTCCCTGAGCTCGGGTAGATCCGGCACACAGATTCGTCCCCGGAAACGTATCGTGCCATCCGCATCCATCGCGAAATCGCCCCCTTGGTCTGAAGGTAGTCTGTCTCGCACAAGTTGTAACTGGGTATCCGTCGATTGCCCTTCTCGGATCCTATCCAATAGGGTGGGTTTGACCACCAAGGTCATGAGTCGTGCGACCGTTCCCGCTGGTACTACCTCCAGTCTCAATTGCGAAAATTCAGCAATCAAACGGTCCTGCTGGGTAAGGGCGTTTGTCATTGATTCCACCGTCTGTCCTTTGCGGCTCAAGGCATCCGCTACCACGTTCGCCTTCCCGGGGTGGTAATGGATGGTTAAATCATAGTCCTTCAGTAGTTCGAGCCACCGCCTTTGCCGTAAATTCAGCTCCTTCTGGGTGAAAAGGTACTTGAGGCTCTGGTGGTCTGAGTACACATTGCAGTGCGTTCCATACAGGTAGTGCCTCCACAACTTGAGGACGAAAACGACTGCTGCAAGCTCCAGGTCGTGCACGGGGTAGTTTCTCTCGTACTCCTTGAGTTGCCTTGACGCATAGGCAATAACTCTACCCCATTGCATAAGCACGCCTCCTAGACCGTTTCGCGACGCATCGCAGTACACCTCGTAGTCCTCGCCGGGCTCCGGTAAAGCAAGCACCGGGGATTGCGTCAACTTGCTCTTGAGTACTTCAAAACTCTTATGGCATTGTTCTGTCCAGATATACTTTTCTCCTTTACGGGTCAGGCGAGTGAGGGGCAAAGCTATCTTAGAGAAGCCTTCCACAAAGCGTCTATATAGTACCCTGCCAGACCCAGGAAGCTTCGAATCTCTGTCACCGTTGTCGGCCTGGGCCAGTCGGTTACCGAATCAATCTTCTTCGGGTCGACCGCAATCCCAGCAGCCGATACGATATGCCCCAGAAAGCCCACCTCGCGGAGCCAGAACTCACACTTTTTGAGTTTGGCGTAGAGTTTCTGCTCCCGTAGAGTTTGGAGGACTACGCGCAGATGCCCTTCATGCTCCTCATCTGTGCGGGAGTAGATGAGGATGTCGTCTATGAAGACCACCACGAAAGTATCCAAGAAGGGTTTGAACACCCTATTCATCATGTCCATGAATACTGCCGGGGCGTTTGTGAGCCCGAACGACATTACCGTGAACTCGTAGTGACCATAACGAGTCCGAAACGCTGTCTTCGGGATGTCCTCGCCCTTAACTCGGAGCTGGTGATAGCCAGACTGCAGATCGATCTTGGAGAACACCGTTGCTCCTTGTAACTGATCAAACAAGTCGTCAATCCGTGGCAACGGATACTTATTCTTGACGGTGACCTTGTTTAATTCTCGGTAATCAATACACAGGCGAAGGCTCCCGTCCTTCTTTCTTACGAACAAAACGGGCGCGCCCCATGGCGACACGCTCGGTCTGATGAAGCCTTTATCCAAAAGATCCTCCAGTTGCGCCTTTAGTTCTTTCAACTCGGCGAAGGCCATCCTGTACGGCGCCTTCGTGATGGGTTTAGTGCCCGGATGTAACTCGATAGGAAAGTCGACCTCTCGCTCGGGTGGCATCCCAGGAAGCTCCGCCGAAAATACGTCAGGAAATTCCTTTACGACCGAGATGTCGGATGGAGAGGGGGTGGGTCGAGTCATTAGATCCACCGAAGCCAGATAGGCCACACACCCGCCAGCTATCAGCTTCCTCGCTCGCGATGCGGAAATAACGTTCAAGAAGGATGTGCTCTTACACGCCAGGTAAACATGTTTCGGAAATCCGGGCTTCTGTAGGCATACTTGGCGCTTCTCACAATCGATCACCGCCTGGTATTCGGTGAGCCAATCTATGCCCAACACCACGTCGTATTCTTTTAACGGAATAACTACTAGATCCCAGGGGCAGGATAACCTCCCCAACTGAATTGAACAGGAAAGCACGAAGCTATTTGCTTCAATTGATCCCCCAGGAGTCTGGACGGTCATCAAATAGCTTAGAGGTTTATCCTCTAACAAATGTGCATGCGCGAAGGCGCAGGAGATGAATGAGCGAGACGCTCCGGTGTCAAATAAAGTTCGAGCTCGGAATTCGGAGACTAGAGTCGTACCTGCTACTACGTCCTCTGGTGGTTTGGCTCCTTGCTGGTTCATCGAGTAGACCCTGCCTCCGGGCTGTGGTCGCGCCTCCCCTTCCTGTCGAGACGCCGGGGGACGCGTGGGTGCTCCTGAGGGTGCCCGCCCTCGCCCCTGCGGCTGAGGCGTCGAGGTGGAAGCCGCGGAGGATGCCGCCCCCATGCCAGAGGGGCAATTGAATCGCAAATGGCCGGGCTTCCCACAGCGAAAATAGTGGTCTTGTCTCTTGGGGCATTCCGTGACTCGGTGCGGTCCCCCGCATATGATGCAAGGTTTATCCGCTGGCCGCTGTCCTCCTGCCGGCGTACTCTTGGCCCCGTGTCGCGTCTTGGGGTGTTTTGGGGGTCGGTTCCCGCCAGAGAAGCCCCCTCCGGGGTAGGACTGCGACCGCTTCTTGTCTCGACTGTGGTCCGATCCCTCCCGCCAGGCGCGTGTGACGGCGAAGCCACGCTCCACGATAGTGGCCCTGTCGACCACTGCCCGGAAGGTATGTAAATTCGCCGCTTGTACTACTTCGAAGATGTCGCTTCGTAACCCATCTACGAAAAGACGGGCCTTGTGGGAATCATCCCGTATGACGAACAGGACACAGTTGGCCAGTCTTACGAACTCTCGTTGATACTCCATAACCGTTCGATCACCTTGTTTGATATGTTTGAGGTCGTCTTCCATCTGCTGCTTAACACTATTGGGAAAGAACGCCCCAAATAGTTCCTCTCTAAAAACAGTCCACGACGGAAGAGGGGCAGTTGTAGCTGGGTCCGGGCGCACCGTCTTCCACCAAATGCGCGCGTTCCCCTCAAGGAAGTGAACGGCTAAAGGGACCCGTTCATGCTCTTCCATCATCAAATCCTCGAACAGCTTTTCCATAGTGTCCACCCACTTTTCTACGACCCAGGGGTCGGTAGTTTCTCCCTCAAAAATGGGCGGATCATGCTTCTTAAACTCTGCCAAGCTTGTCCTAGCTCGTTCCCGTTCGCTTCGCTGTTCCGCGGTCCCTCCGGTAGCTGCGGTACTTCCGGGGGTATGAATCGTCGCCGACTCTATTACTGAGCCTTCCATAGTGGCTCCTACCGCAGGCTCTGATGCTGCCACCGTGGGAGAATCCGTCGGAGCCATAGGCTGCTCTGCCGACACACCCGTCACCGTAGTCTGCCGGGGCGCGGTTGCTGTCGCACAGCCCGCCCCTGGCGGCTCTACAGTGGGGGTTGTCGATTCGTGGGGTGGGGCCGAGGCGCCCTCTGCCGTCGTAGTTGTCTGCCGTTGCGTTAACTGGCGAACTTGTTCCGTCAGTGTTGCCAGTTGTCCAGCCATCTCCCGTAGCTGTTGTCGGAGGAGTTGGCTTTCCGCGGCGGCTGGGGCTGTGCCTTCTGCCCCCGAGTTGTCGGTCGATGACCTAGTCCGGGCCATCTTTTGCTGTACACACAGAAGTCGCATTAACCCTATGGTTCCTGGCCTAATACTTGACCTACAAAAACACTGAGGCTATGACCCTTGTTCCTCGCACACTCACATTCTAGGACCCCTACGACTTGGTTATCTCACGTCCAATTTTGGTGGTGGGATCATGTACTGCGGATATTGGTCACCGACTACTGTGGTTAAAGCTGTTTTCTCTGATACCATAAAATCTGTCACGCCCCGGAGGTCTCAAGATTAGCGGAAAACGTGTATATTTTTTTTTGAAATTAATCAATCAAATGAGAACGACCTCGCCTACCGGTGCGCGACAGACCGCCACATATACAAATTCACCCTTCAAACGGACAGAGTCTCCTTTGTATATGCATGGCGTCACGTTTACAACACTGTCATTCACAACAATCAACATGCACTTTAACCACACAGCCACAGTGAACAAATACTAGCAAGTAAAACATTCAGTATCAATAAAATAACCTACAAGTTTGCAAACGGTGTCCACTCGACACCCGATCCTTGAAAAGCATCTAACATTCACATTAAGGCGGCTTTATTGTTTGAAAGGATAAACCCACAAAGTTTTCAAAGTGGTGCCCACACGACACCTTATTTTTGAAAGTCGTTTTCGAAATCCTTTTACATCGTAAAACGGCCGCAAAGCTGAATTAAATATAACCATACCCAAACAATTAATTACATGTCCACATATCCAGCATGATCCACACCCACACCAAAAACTAAAGAGGAAAAAGAGAGAGATAACCGATAAAGAGTTTAACAAAAGGCCTCATACGGCCAAACATAGGGTCCGCGATGCCTCACCACCGTCCCGCTGTACTTACTTAGTTGGACCTATCACGGAGTGGGTAACGTCAGTGACAAATAAAGTAGATGTTGTAACTTTAACGAACAAGAAATTAGAATACGTTACACTGCACCGGAACCTTTCGCTATCCTCCGCCCTGAAACTTACTTTACTCACTTTATTTACTTTAGTGACACCGTCCCGTCAGGGTAGTCGACGATCTCCCCACGGGACATATGATGCTCTTACCCCTTCACGATGCATGGGCGACAAGTAGCGATCGTGAAGAGGTCCCCAAACAACACACGTGGGGCACATGGGTCATTCAGACCACTTCTCCGGAAAAGTACACCCATGCGGGGGCCATTCCGCCTGTGTACGTGCAGCATTCAACCATAGGGATGCCGGGATCGGCGTAAATTAATTGTTGCGACACTTAGTCGCCACCAGCATTAGCCAAGAAGATTACACATTATGCGAAGGGTTAGTTTAAAGAAAACACTTCATCTACTTTATTGAACAGGTTAATACATCCTTTTTAATGTTATACTGCACCTACTGCACTTACAGCACCGATTGCATAAGAACCCACCTGGTCGCGGAAGGATCGGGGTACTACGAGTCTCGGACACTCTCCCGCTGCACACCTGGACCAAAAGAAATCCCCAGAAACAACAGTCAATAACTTATAAATATTTACCGGAAAAGACCACCCCATTAACTCCGCACCGTATCCCCAAACGGCGTCAAGAACCATGCTTACCGACTCCCGCGCGCCCGCAAATCCCCCTCCCCGCAAGCGTTGCCGCTAGCACGGGGATTGCCCGCGCTGAGACTGCCCGCGCGGTGCCCGCACTGTGCGGGTACGAGTCGGGCGGTGCCCGTGCGGGTGCGGGCCACGCGGTACCCGCGCGGGTGCGGGCCGGGCGGCGCCCGCGCGGGCACGGGCCGCGCGGCGCCCGCCCGGGGCCGGGCCGCACGGTGCCCGCGCGGCGCCCGCGCAGGCGCGGGCCGCGCGGCTCCCGCGCAGGCGCGGTCCGCGCGTCGCCCGCGCGGTGCCCGCGCGGGGCCGTGCCGCGCGGCGTCCGCGCGGCGCCCGCGCGGTGCCAGCGCGGCGCCCGCGCGGGTGAAGGCTGCGCGGTGCCCGCGCGGCGCCCGAGCGGCGCCCGTCCGCGCGGTGCCCTAGCGGCACCGCGCGTCTCCTTCGCCCGCGCGGTGCCCTAGCGGTACCGCGCGTCGTCTGCCCGCGCGCGCACCGTGCCCTAATTTCGCACGGTGATGGCGGCGGGCGGCGGAGACGAGGGAGACGGAGACGGGAAGACACCAAAAACCCCACGAAAGGAAATCCGGAAAAATACCACGAAAATAAACACTTACCGGATTCTCCGACGGGGTGAAGCCGATCACGCTAAGGTTCCGATACGCGTCTCGGGGTGATCGGATCCGCCGTCTTCTCCCTTTTCCTTTCTTCCGATTAGGGTTCCGCCTCTCTTTCCCTTTTCTTCTTCTTTCCGCTCTCACGGCTAGGGTTTCGTATTTTCTCTTTTTAACTTTTCTTAACGAGGGGAAATTAATTAAATTATTTATTTTCTTTATTTATTTTCTTTTCGACTCGTACGTAAAAGAAAATCCTTTTTCCCCTTTTTCGTCACCGAATAATTAATTAATTAATTAATTATCCCCTACAAGATAACCCACCTTATCTCCAACGGGTGCAAGATATTTTGCACGGATTCCGATGCACGACTAATCACTGCATCCCTAAGGATTCCGTTCCGGGAGATCCCGACATCGGATTTCCCATCCGATCGCACCGTTGGTCATCATTTTTCGCGCTCTATCGCAGAAAAATACAAGCACCGCACACACCGACCGACTAACCAAATGTAATATTCCCGGAGTACTAAAAAACCATTATGCTAGAAGGAGGGTTAATTATTACAAAAAACCGTGTCATTACACGTTCCTGGATTCGAACGTGTGCAGTGGGCGTGCAATCGGTGGAGCGCAAGATCCGAAGAAGTTGAAGGAGGGGTTTGTGTCCGTGGAGTCGGTAATCACCTTGTTATTCTTCAATTCTTAGTGGATTGTTCTTGCGTGTTGGTCCCGTGGTTTTTCTCCTGGATTGGAGTTTCCACGTAAATCTCGGTGTGTTGTTTTTATTTTCCGCATTGGTTTTTATTTTACACTGAGATTTGTTTTTAAGTATTACACCTATTTACCCCCCCTCTAGTTGTGTGATAGTACCTATTTAGATCCTTGTGGATCCTTATACAAAAACCAACAAGTGGTATCAGAGAGGGTTTTAGGTTTATCTATCATGTCGGGTGAAAGTGGTAATATTTTTAGACCTCCTCTTTTTGATGGGACCAATTATGCGTATTGAAAAGTACGTATGAGAGCCTTTCTCATCGCAATTGATGAGCGGGTATGCCAATCCGTGGAATACGGTTGGGTGCATCCTATTGAGGAAGTGGGAAATTCTACTACCCCAAAACCTCGCTCTATATGGTCCAAAGAGGAAATCGAAAGATCTTCTTACAATGGAAAAGGTATGAACGCTTTATATAATTCTCTTTCCTCAACTGAGTTCACACGAATTTTTGCGTGTGAAACCGTGAAGGAAATTTGGGATATTCTCAAAATTACGCATGAGGGTACTAATTTAGTAAAAATTCAAAAGCTCCAAATGCTTACAAGTCAATTTGACTCTATTCATATGGATGAGCATGAATTGTTTACTGATTATTACACTAGACTTCAAGATGTAATCAATACATGTGCCAATTTAGGAGAAAAGATCCCGGAGTCGAAAGTTGTAAGAAAGATACTTCGAACTCTTCCGGAACGGTTTAGGGCAAAGGTTGCCGCCATTGAAACCGTTAGTCATCCGGATGAGATGATAGTAGAGGAATTAGTAGGCGCTTTGCAAACTTATGAGATGACTTTTCCTACTAATCAAGTTTCTTCCAAGTCTTCTTCTAAACTTACAGGTATTGCATTCAAATCAACAAAGGAAGAAGATGGCGAATCGAGTTCCGACGATGAAATCTCTTTTGCCGAGTTTGAAGAACAATTGGCGCGGATCACAAAGAAATTTCGTCGAAAGTTTTGGAAGAATCGAACCGATAGATCTTCATCCACGAAACCATCTAAAGGATCATCGGGTTCTAAATCCTCTAAACTCAAAGGCGTTGCAAAACCTTCTAAAGAAAAAGAAAAAGATGATTTCGAAGGGGAAATCCAATGTTATCGATGCAAAGGCTACGGCCATATTTCAACGGATTGTCCTTCTAAGAAATCATATAAGAAGAAGGTGTCACACCCCGGGTGTAAACCAGAACCCGGGCTCGTCTACAGATCCGCCGTGCACACGAAATTTTTCGTGTACACGAAGCGCTGGTAACCTGCTCAGATATAGAGATATAATAAAAGAGCATAAAAACGGAGCTAAACTAAAACTAGTACATCTCAGACAAATACTGGAAAGAAAAGTACAATATAGCTCTCATAAATATACATGTGTCTCTCCCAGCTCACAAAATAAATACATCCAGCTGGCCGAAGCCAGACCCAAAATAAAAGGAAAATACAACCGTCTGAGTGTACAGGGGATACATCCAAATCTACTGAGCTCTGAATCAGGGAAGCAGCTAACTAGTCAGCGATCCTCTTACCTCGGTCCTGGGAAGAGGGTCCCGCAGCTCCTGCAGAGGACTCTGCAAAACAAAGGGGGAAAAGAAAAGGAAAAAGAGTGGGGGTGAGAACTACTATAAAGACAGTAGCCTCCCCTAGTGGGTAAACCTCAACTCAGACATGCCCACTAGGACTACCAGAGGCGAAAAGAATAATGGTGGTAAACTAGGAGTAAACTACTGATAAAAACTACCACTAAAACGCCTCTACATGCCCAGCTAAAAAGATAGCTAAAATGTATGCATCAGAATATGCATATGCCTGCCTGGGTAACCCAACTAACCATCGGTGAGCACCGGTACTCCCTGCTATGCCTACTAACTCACGACTCAGCTGCGGGGTGCAGACCGGTTCCTGACCGACACGGTCCCATCCCAAAGGCAACAGACCGGCTCCTGACCGGCACGGTCCCAAGCACGCACACTCCGGAGTGGCACTCGAGGGGAGCGACCCTCACGAGTGAAATAAGTCGCCATAAGTAACCTGATATAGTAGGACTGAATCAAGACTCTAACTAAGTGGGAAGAACCCTTCCACTAAAGAAGTCCTGATCCACTATCCCCAAATCTGATGCATTAAAAACAATCCGGTCAACCGCCCGAAATTCGCGGTTGCCGCAAATACCCTGGCCTCAAACCTGCCTGTCCCAAATCCCAATAACTGCCTACACTATCCCGGTCCCTGCTCTAACCTGAGCACACAATCCCCTAAGACTAGACAACAGGAGAAAGAATAAAAAATATGGTTTCTCCTAAGTCAATTCCAGCATGATAGTGTAGAAGAAAAAGGTGGCCTAACTAGGTGACCATTCAAGCATGCAAAAGTCCTTTACTTAGCAAGATAATTTCAGTGTTCCAATTCTTACAAGAATTACAGTATGCATTTGTTTAAATATCAGAAGTACTAACGAGCCATAAGCTAATTTATACACATGCATAAGTCTCCCAATTATACATAAAGCATGATATGGTTTTAGCCGATTATTACCAAAAGGTTTAGGCAATTGTTCCCATGGATTCTAATCAACTTAGCATTTGTAAGAATTACCATTTATTAGTACCTAGTCCTCTAAAGATGCAAGTATCAATCACAAGCCCATCTCTTCCTATTAAGCATGCTATTATTCATTCCACTAATATACTAGCAACATTACATAGGACTAGCTCCAATATGCCTAGTGGGTTATCACAAGTAGGAGGTTAACAACGGTACCCACCTCGAGCGCTAAAATCCTTGTCCCAAATGCGAAACCCGCGCTCGATCCAAAAGCTCACCTCAACACTGTGAAAAATTCCCAAAAGAATATACACAATTTAAGCTTTCAATGATCATGAAAAATCTGTCCAAAACTGTCAATCCAAAGTTTCCCCATATTCACCTATGAAGGGTGCTCAGAAAATTCCAAGAAAAATACCGTCGCGATCCTTGCGACGAACCGGTCGAAACGAGTCCCTGCACGACCAAAACCGAGCTTCCTTCGCTGAGATACAAATTCGGCAAGGGAGGCACCCCAAACAAAACTGTGCAGAAATTCTGTACCAAAAGACTACAGAGAAAGGAGATTTTCACCTTCGAATAATATCTAGAAAAATCTGAGAAAAATCCAGGAGATTCCTTGCGAGATGTAGATGAAAAACGCCTTTTGAATTGCCTCGATCCGTCGCCTGTGCGCGAAGTTACACCCAAAACAATCGGGTGCTGTCCAAAAACTCCGCGAAGAAAAATAGGTCACAAAGAAGCTCGGGAAACTCAAAATCCACACAAAAACCAGAGGAAACTCAAACATCAAAAACGAAGCCCTACCTATCAAGAGTCCAACGGCGCAAGAATCACCCGAATCGGAGGTCGGGGTGAGCCGGGGGAGCCCGTACACTGAAAAGAGACGAAACGGGTCGTCGGTGAACAAGCGTCGCGCCGCGCCGTAAAATGGCCTACCTCAAAAAACGCGCCCCTAAAAATCCCAGGGAAGCTCAGTAAGATGGGTCTCAGGTGGGGGAAGATTTTTGCTTAAGGGTGCCATGTGAAAATCCACTCAGAAAGAGTGTAAAAAGGCCCCCAAAAGGCCTATTTATAGGCTGCCAAGCCCCCCCCCCCACTTTGGCCGGATTCGGGCGCCACTTTCTGGCGCCCGAATCCGCCAAGCAGGTCGGACGAGGGCTGTCCGACGCGCTCGGAATGCTCCGGTGCTGCCACGTGTCCCCCCCACAGCAAACAGCTGTGCGGGGCGACTGGGCGCTTGCCGCGTGGCAGGGGGTCGCTGGAGGCGGTGCATGCGCCCACCCCCTGGCCGGCGGACACATGGCCCGCACTCGAGTGCGGGCCATGTGTGCCAGACCAGCCGCACTAGTGCCCTGCGCTGGCACGCGCCCCGAGGCGCCGCACCGTGCTCCCGTGGACCGTGCTTTCGTGAGCCCGCGAATACCGTGCCGCCACGTGTCATACGCCCGGTCCACCGAAGCCGCGCGCGCTCGCTGAACCGCGCCGCGTGAGCCAGCCACTCCGCGCACGCCACGTGGCCCGCCGCGCGGTCCATGCACCGGCCGTGCCTTCCCATGGACCGAGCGACGTGAGCCACCCAATAATGGGCTGCCACGTGGCTCTGGCCGGTCCACGGTTCACCCCCATGCACCGAATTTCTCCGAAAACTTTCGGAAGCCCGTTTTTGGTCATCCGGACTCCAAATTTAACAAGCAAATAGCCGTTTTCAAGCGTTTTTCCGCGTTGAATCCAAATCTGAACTCTGTTTGGCCCAATTCCTTTTCTAAAATTCAGCAAACACAGCCAAAGGCCAAATCAGCTGAAAATGTCACACAGGGACCTGTGGCACCCCTTTGATGCACCATGGGCCAGATACACCAACACTAGGTGTTCTACACAGTGGATTCAATGAAAAAACTGCAAGGGAAATTCCAGAACACTACATCCTCCCCCACAAGAAAAAGTTTCGTCCTCGAAACAAAAGCCATACCTCAAGCCGGGGCCTCGAACAAGTGGGGGTAAGCATCCATCATCGCTGACTCCAGCTCCCAAGTAGCCTCGCGCTCATCATGACTGCTCCAGAGAATCTTCACATAAGGGATGGCCCGACTGCGCAACTCCCTAACCTCACGGTCCAAGATCCTCAATGGCCGCTCAACATAGCTCAAGTCCTCAGCAATCTCCAGTGGGGTGAAATCGATGATGTGTGACGGGTCATGAACATACCTCCTCAAAGTCGATACATGGAATACATCGTGAACACCAGCAAGCCTGGGAGGAAGTGCAAGCCTGTAAGCAACTGGCCCTATGCGCTCCAATACCTCAAAGGGTCCAATATAACGAGGGCTCAGTTTCCCACGAATCCCAAATCTCCGGATACCCTTTGAAGGCGAAACTTTCAAAAAGACATGATCTCCAACCATAAACTCAAGGTCTCGCCTCCGCACATCGGCATAGCTCCTCTGTCTGCTCTGAGCTGTCTGAAGATGCTGCCTGATTATTCTGACTTTATCCTCTGCCTCTCGCAGCGTCTCTGGCCCCAAAGTCCGCCTTTCACCCACATCGCTCCAATAAAGTGGAGAACGACACTTGCGTCCATACAACGCTTCAAACGGAGCCATCTGGATGCTCGTTTGAAAGCTATTGTTGTACGCAAACTCTGCTAGTGATAAGTGTCGCACTCAACCTCCTCCAAAGTCTAGCGTACAAGCCCGGAGCATGTCCTCAAGAATCTGTATAGTCCGCTCTGACTGTCCGTCTGTCTGTGGGTGAAATGCCGTGCTGAAACTGAGCTGTGTCCCCAAAGTGGCCTGTAGACTCCTCCAAAAGCGCGAAACAAATCTCGAATCTCGATCAGATACAATGGAGGCAGGTACACCATGCAATCTCACCACCTCGTCTAAATACAGCTGCGCCAGTCGCTCGAGTGGCCAAGTCACCTGTACCGGTAAGAAGTGAGCGGACTTGGTGAGTCTGTCCACGACTACCCAGATCGCGTCTGCTCCAGTCTGTGCCCTCGGCAACCCAGTGACAAAGTCCATGGTAACATGTTCCCATTTTCATTCAGGAATTGGGAGGCTCTGCAACTTGCCAGCAGGTACACGATGCTCAGCCTTTACTTGCTGACAAGTTAAGCAATGTGCCACAAATCTCCCAATGTCTCTTTTCATCCCGTTCCACTAGAACTGTGCCTTGAGGTCCCTATACATCTTAGTCCCTCCAGGATGGATGGCATAAAGTGTATAGTGGACCTCCCTCAAGATCTGCTCTCGAATCTCTGTATCCATGGGCACACAAGCTCGGTCCCTGTACCGCAGTACTCCCGAAGCATCAAGTGAGAAATCCCTTGTCGAATCCGTCTGAATCTGCTCTCGAATCCTCATCAAGTGGGGGTCCTCACTCTGTTTCTCTCGAATCCTGTCCAACAGAGTGGGCTGCACGACTAGAGACATAAGTCTAGCAGAGACCCTAGGGGACACAACCTCGAGCTCTAACCGCCTCATCTGCTCAAGTAATGGTGCCTGATCGGTGATCATCAAAGATAGGCTCTGCACTGCTCTCCTGCTCAGGGCATCAGCAACCACGTTGGCCTTGCCAAGATGGTAGAGTATGTCCACGTCATAGTCCTTTAACAATTCTAACCATCTGCGTTGCCTTAGGTTGAGCTCCTTCTGTGTAAACAGGTATTTCAGGCTCTTATAGTCTGTGTAAATCTCGCAATGCTCCCCATACAGATAGTGGCGCCACAACTTCAACGCAAAAATCACTGCAGCAAGCTCCAAGTCGTGGGTAGGGTAATTCTTTTCATAATCCTTTAGTTGCCGCGAGGCATAAGCGATCACCCTACCCTCCTGCATCAGCACGCAACCAAGTCCACTGTGCGATGCATCACTGTAAATCACATATCCTTTCCCCATAACAGGGAGGGAAAGGATAGGAGCCGACATCAATCTGCTCTTTAATTCCTCAAAGCTCCTCTGGTAATCCTCACTCCAAATAAACTTAATCCTTTTACGAGTCAGGCGAGTGAGGGGTGTGGAAAGTTTCGCAAAACTTTCCACAAACGGACGGTAATATCCGGCTAGGCCCATAAAACTATGAACCTCTGATACCGTCGTCGGTCGGGGCCAATCCTGGACTGCCTCTGTCACGCCCCGGGGTCAGAACTGTACCCCGGGCTCGCCAACAGATCCGCCGCCCCTACAGGAAGCCCCGTAGAGACGTAGCGTCTAACCTGCAAGTAAGTATCTAAACTAACAGATATCAGAGCTATAAAAGTAAAACTAACAGTAATAAGAAGTAAATCTGTCCCACAATAATATACATAAAGTCCTCACACAAATACAGGAGTCTCTCAAAAGAAAATAGAAGAGTACAACTCGATACCTCACTACAAAATCTCTCACACCAAAGGACACAACCAAAAGTACATCGGGTACCTCTACCTCTCGCTGCTGCTGAAAGGGAAAAGATCTACCTCGCGATTCCCTTACCTCGGTCTGTAGGAGCTGGATCAGCAATGGGCACCGCAGGAACTGGAGCTGGAGTCCCTGGGGAAAAGACACCACGACGGGTGTGAGAACTACCTCCCACAGTAGTTCTCAGTGGGTGCCGCCAACAAGCCCGACGGCCTGCCCACTAAGTCTACAAGGGGCATAAAGTAACAAAAGAAAATGCAGTATAGAAAGCAGGAAAGTAAAACATCTACTGCTACTATGCCCCTAACTATATGCTCAAGGAAAAAGGATCGAAGGCCAATATGTCTCTACTGATACTCAACACAAGTCACCCAATCCAAACTGACTGCCAAAACGGTCCAGTCAAACCTGCGCCTACCTACTGCTGTAGGTATGTCCGTAGCTGCCAAAACTGGCTCAGCCAGAGGGACGATGTCCATGACTGCCAAAACTGGCTCAGTCAGGGGGACACCAACATCGACAAGCCGCGAAAGAAGTAGCAAGCCCAACTCCGGAGTGGCACTCGTGGGTAGCGACCCCACCGAGCAAAGTATCTGCGCATCTCTGTCGATCTCAAGTATGGCTCCTGCAGGCTATGATCCAATCACTGACTCGCTCGCTAACTAAGAATCCACACTGTCCCAATGATCATCTCCCAAAGATCCCAGTCCCACATGTCACTATCTCAATGATGAACAATCTACAGACTGCTACCGACTCTACTCGGTCCCCAGACACGAGTACAATGCATCCAGAGCTACTAAACCTCCCAACCCACAACTTAGGGGAAGACCACTATGTCCAGAATGACAAAAGTAACAAAAGATGTGGGGGAAACTAAAGTAGATGCGTAATCTTAACAGTAGTCATCTGGGAAAGATATACAATGCATAATAGATGTGCTAAGTCAAGTTTTCCAATTAAAATGGTTCATGTGTGGCAAGAATTCTAATAAGATCATCAAATTTAGCAATTACTAACAGTGGGTACTATCATACAGTTTGCACAGTTTATATCGCTCAAATACTATCATGTATGCATTTATAATTGCAGAATTAGAGTGCAGTCCATAGTTATTGCAAGCAGGATCACCCACCTGAACACGCTAACTGTCCGGGATGGAACAGATAAACAGTCCAGCAAACGACAACTGCCCAGATCCACAGAGCCAGAAGCACAGAAAAAGTGCTCTCACAATCCTGGGTACAACAACAACTCACAATTACAAACAATTAACACATAACAATCACATTCCAAAAATCTGCATACACAGTTACTGTTCACACACGAAATTCACCTAAAAATAAATTTTTTAAAATTCCAATAAAAATATCACGACGATCCTCGCGAAGTGTAGATGTCGATAGGCTCTTGAATCATTGAAATCCGATATCCAGATGCGAAGATAAAATTCCGCGAAGTCGCTGCTGTCAAGATTCCAAACTGTAGCAAAGGGGCGTAAAAATGTACCCCAAACCCTCACAAAAGTTCATTTCTGGGAAAAATGATCAACACGGAAAACGTAGATATACCTCTTGTGCAACCGCTGGTGAAGAAATCGTCCAAAAATGTGGTCGGGGTAGCTCTGTAGGTCTCCCAGAAGAAAATGCGACGGTAGTGGGCCTCACACTGTAGAACGTCGCTCCGCACTACGAGGTAGGAAACACAGTCGTCACGGTTTCCAGATTTTCTGAAACTTTGTCGGATGATAGATAAGAGGGAGAGAAAGATTTTTCATATAAGGCTCACGAGCTGATTCCCACGAAAAAGGGGTGAAAAACTCGGCCCAAACCGACCTATATATAGGCCTCAAGGAAAAAGCTCCAAAAAAATCAAGTCAAATGGGCTCGGGCCCAAAGTTTCGGGCGCCCGAAAACTTTCGGGCGCGCACAGTGCGGCCCGGCCCAAAGTTTTCGGGCGCGCACAGTGCGGCCCGGCCCAATACACGCCGTCGGACGGGATCCACGATCCGTCCGACCCGCCTCTGGGCCTGCCACGTGTCGCCCGAACAGCGAACACCGTTGCTGGCCACTCACCGGCTGCCACGTGTCCCGCCTGCTCACACAGTAAGGCGGTGGCGCCCGCCAATGAGCGGGCGCCACGTGTCCGCCCGGTTGACCCGCTGCCCGCCCGGCAGCGCGACGTGGGTCGCACGTGGGCACGCGCCCCGAGGCACCTACCGTGCGCCCGGTGCACCGCGCACGTTGCACCCGCCAATCAGAGGATGACACGTGTCCCCTGCACCCGGTCCACGCCTTCCCCAGCAATTCCGTGGACCGCGCCGCGTGCACCGACCAACCCGGGGCTGCCACCTGTCCCCCGTCTGGTCTATGCACCGCCGCGCTCCACCCGGTAGACCGCGCGCCCTGGGCCCGCCAATCAGGCGGTGCCACGTGTCCATGCGCCGGGTCTGTGCACCCCGCCGCGCTGCTCTGTGGACCGCGCATCACAGACTGGCCAATCAGAGCCTGCCACGTGGCATCCCGGCGGTCTACGGCCCCTCCCATGCACCATTTTCCACTAAAAACTTCCGGGTGTCCGTTTTTGGGCATCCGGACTCCAAATTAAGCAAATAAATAGTCGTTTTCAAGCGTTTTTTCGCGCTGAATCCATCTACGACCTGTGATGACCTGGATCTCCGCAGAGCTGTTGCGGTGCATTGGGGTGGCCATTGGAGGCCTACGCGGTGTGCTGGAGGCCTTTGGGGCATGTCGGCGGTGTTCGGGCGCCAATTTGGACTCAAGTGATGAACTTCGGGCTTAAATGGATCACGTGGGTGATCGGGTGACTCCGTCGGATCTCTGGGTGTGTTCTCGGGCGAAACGGATTTTCAGATTGGGCTCGGCGCGAAATTTGGACTAAGAATACCTTTCCGGGAGCCTCCGGCAATTTCTAGGATTGGAATTTGGCGAAACGGACGGCGAATTTGGATTCAGCGCGCGAAAACGGTCAAAATGAACTACCTACTTGATATTTTTGAGCATCAGTTACTGTTCACGGCCGGAACAGTGTTTCCGGCGATCGCCGGCGGCGGCCGGCGGCGGCGGGCAGCGCCGGCGGGCGGCGGCGCGGCCTCGGGCAGGCGGCAGGCGGCGGCACAGGGCGCGGGCAGGGCGCGGGCAGGCGCGCGGTCCACCGCGGGGGTCGTGCACCGGAGGCGGGCCACGTGGCGCCTTCCGGTTGGCCGGTGCAGCAGGCGCGGTCCACTGAATTTGGGCCGGGTGCACGGTGGACCGGGTGGACACGTGGCGGCTCGGGATTGGCGGGTCTTGGTGCACGCGGTCCACGCGGCTGGTGGGGCAGGTGACCGGGGCAGGTGCCGTACGCCCCGGGTCAGCCGGCGACGTGCGCGGTGCACGGCGCGCCGTGCGCGGTGTACGGCCGGTCGGGGACACGTGGCACGCCCCCGTTGGCTGGCTCAGGTGCGCCGGGTGCAGCGGGGTCCGCGGGCTTGCTGGGCTGGGCTACGTGGCCGGCCCAGGGAATTTCGGGCGTGAACAGTAACGGGCCGGCCCGTTACTGTAGCAGCCCGAATTCCGGAATGCGCCCGGAAGTTGGGACATAGATGGAATTTCCTGATTTGTTTTTGCAGCCTATATAAATAGTGCATCCGAGCCTCCTTCTTTCCTTTTGTTCTCCCAAACCGAGCCTCTTCAGCCTAAGCTCATTTCAGGCAAAGTTTTTCATCTTTTTGTCCTGGATCTCCCTGCCAAGTTTCAAGATTTTTGGAGGCACGAATCCCGAGGTTCCCCATTTTACGGTGCGGCGCGACGTTGCTTCCTAGTGTTCTTCTTCGGCGCAGCGATCGTATTTTTGCTCCCCTGGGCTACCCCGACATCCTTTTCCTGTGATTCTTGCACCAGTGGACTCCTAAGAGGTAGGACTTCATCTTTCGTTTTGGTCGCGCTTTCTCGTTTCGAGGTTTTGGCACGGATTTCGAGGCAACAAGTGACCCCTCTTTCTGAATGGATTTACTTGACAGCAGCGGAGTGTTTCGGCTATATCTTTGCGCACGAGCGTCCGACGGAAACGAGCCTATACAACTTTTTCATCTACGGATCGCAAGGAACGCGCTCGTATTTTTATTGGATTTTTGTGAATTTTCTTTCGAGGTGAGAATTAAGGATTTCTCTGTGAACAGTAATCAGTCCTTAATCCAGATTAGTGTATGAGAGTGCCCTCTTGCTGAATTTTTATCTTGACTTACCGAACTCCGATTTGGACGTGCAAGGTACCGTTTCGAAGCTATCGACGCGAGGATCGCCGTGATATTTTTATTGGAATTTTCTGGGCAATTTCTGCAGGTGATAATTTAACAGTACTGAATTCGGGGTTGTATGTGTTAATTAGTGCTTTAATTGGGAGCCTAGGTGTAATTAGTGAGCTTTGTACTGTACCAGGGATATTTCGGGTGTGCTGAAATTGTGGAAGCAAGGAATTGGAGTTTTGGTATTTTCTGACTGTACGAGTTTGGACAGTTGTGCTTCAGGTGGGTGGTTGCTTTACTCCTCTTTTCTGATATACCCACTAGGAATATTAGAGAGATCTTCTCTATTGGACATTTTGAATACTCATTTAGTAGACATGCATGTTTAACTAAAGTAATTACGAGCCTATCATCTGGAAGACACTGTATGATTTATCCTGTTAGTGGTTGGTACTATTTGAGGATATTAGACATGTGTGGTTGGATAATGTTTTAGCATGATGGTTTTATCTATGCGGAATTATTAATTGTTACACATGTGGAACCACTATTGAACGCCTTTTTCCTTTATTTCCTTGAGAACACTTGCATGCTTGTTTGGACACCTAGATAGGCCACCTTTTTCTGCTACACTATCATGCTGGAATTGACTTAGGAGAAACCATGTTTGATTTCTTTTCTCCTTCTTATTTAGACCTTGAGTCTGGTTGCTCGGGTTCGAGCAGGGGTTTGGGATAGTGTAGCGAGGACCCGAGGGTTAGTGACGGGTTGTGTTTGATTATGGGTTGCGGGATTATAGCGGCTACCGCGGACAGTAGGCGGTTGACCGGATGTCGGATGTGGGACATGATTGTGATTGTGGGTATTGCGGCGATCGCGGATTTTGGGCGATCGACCGGATGTTCATTGTACATCAGATTGGGGGATCTATGTTTCTTTAGTGGCGGGTGTGTTCCACTGGGGCTTTGCAGTTGTGATCTATTCCTGCTTTTGGTACTTATCTTACCGGCGCGGTTATTGCCCGGTAGTGTTTTGATATGGATCTTACCGGCGCGGTTATTGCCCGGTAGTGCTTTCCTCGTGTGGGTCGCTCCCCTCGAGTTCCCCTCCGGAGGCCGGGGTCGGACAGTTATTGACGGTTTTGCTATCACATCGGCGCGGTTTATTTGCCCGATGATGAGGGCGGCAGCAGGAGCTTTGCTATCACATCGGCGCGGCTTACTTGCCCGATGATGAGGGCGGTACAGATTGGGTTAATCTGGGACGGTTGGTTATTGTGGATATGGTTATTCCAGTCTAGGACTGCATTTTAGAGGCATAGTAGTGGTAGTTTCATTTCCTCGGCAGTCATTATTTCTTACCACTCTTCTTTCCCTTTTGCCTCTGGTAGACCTAGTGGGTGTGTCTGAATTTGAGGTTTTACCCACTAGGGGAGGCTACTGGTTTACTAGTAGTTCTCACCCCCATTCTTCTTTTCTCTTTTTCTTCTTTCTTGTTTTGCAGTGCCTTCTGCGGGTGCTGCTGGGCTTTTAGCGGCGGGTCGAGGAGAGAGGACGGCTGAGTAGATAGATCTCGAGGCAGGATGAGCGAGTTAGCTGGACTGTTGGTGTACCCAGGATTCCTCAGACGGTTGTACTTTTACATTTGGGACTGGCTTTTGCCAGCAGGTTGTATTTATTTTGGTGAGCTGGGAGAGACAGATGTATCATTTATACAGATGTATTGTATTTTATTCCAGCTTCAGTCTGAGATGTATTAGTTTTAGTTCAGCTCTGTTTTTATTATGCTCTTTTATTGCTTTTTTTTATCTGAGCAGGTTGTTGACGCTTCGTGTACGCGGGAAATACCGTGTGCACGGCGGATCTGTAGACGGGCCCGGGTTCCGGTTTACACCCGGGGCGTGACAGATTAGGCCTCTGTTTGGCCTAAATCATTCCAGAAACTTCGGCAAACCCAGCCGAAGGCCAATACAGTAAATAAAAGCACACAGGGTCCATCAATAGCACCCAATTGGTGCACTGTGGGCCAGGTACACCAATACTAGGTGTTCTAACTGTGGATCCATCGGAAGAACACTGCATGGGAACCAGGGCCACTACATCCTCCCCCACTAAAAGAAAGTTTCGTCCTCGAAACGAAACAGAGTAAAAACAAACGTACCTCAGCCAGAAGTCTCGAACAGAAAAGGGTAGGCATCTCGCATCGCCGTCTCAAGCTCCCAGGTAGCCTCTCGCTCCTCATGGTTGCTCCAAAGGATCTTCACATAAGGTATTGCCCGGTTGCGCAATTTCCTCACCTCACGAGCCAGAATCCGCAATGGGCGCTCCTCGTAAACCAAGTCCTCGCTGATATCCAAGGATGTGAAGTCGATGACATGAGACGGATCGAACACATATCTCCTCAAGGCCGAAACATGGAATGTCACGCCCCGGGGTCGAAACTGCGACCCGGGCTCGCCAACAGATCCGCCACCTATGCCAAACCTGCATAGGCGAAGCGTCCTACCTGCAAGAAAAGTGCTACAGCTAAACAGATATCAGAGCTATAATATAAAAACTGCTATAAAGATAAAATCATCCACTGTACAACTGGAAAATAATACAACAATGTCCACCTCCCTAAAAGATAATCGTACAAAATCCTCAGATACAGAACTCATAGCTCAACAGGGAGGTATCTCCAATAAAAACAACAGTGTACAGGCTCTCAATACATATAATCCTTACTACAACAGTCTCTCAAAAGAGGAAATAAAACAAGTAATCTACTGAAGGTCTCCTCTGAAGGGGTACCGCTACTCTCCAAACATGGGTAGGGATCTAGCTCGCGACTCCCTCGCCTCGATCAACGACCGCAGAATCAGCAAAGCCCACTCAGACTCTGCAAAACAAAGGAGAGGAAAGAAAGGGAGGGGAAAAACCCCCAATGGGTGTGAGAACTACACCAAAAAGGGAGTTCTCAGTGGGTACCACCGTCAGACCCGACGGTCTGCCCACTAAGTCCTCAAGAGACAAAAACTAACAAAAGCCGTGAAGACTGAAATAAAGAAAGCTGGAGACTCTCAACAGCTATCAAGCCTCTAAGCCTCCTATACCTGCCATGCCTGCTATGCCTGCTATGCCTACTACGCTTGCCATGCCTGCCATGCCTGCTATGCCTACTATGCCTGCCATGCCTGCCATGCCTACTATGCCTGCCATGCCTGCTATGCCTGCCATGCCTGCTATGCCTACCATGCCTGCCATGCCTGCCATGCCTGCCATGCCTACCATGCCTGCCATGCCTACTATGCTTGCCGTGCCTACTATGCTTGCCGTGCCTGCTATGCCTGCTATGCCTACTACGCCTGCCATGCCTACTACGCCTGCCGTGCCTACTACGCCTGCCGTGCCTACTACGCCTGCCGTGCCTGCCATGCCTGCCATGCCTGCTATGCCTACTATGCCTACCATGCCTGCCATGCCTACCATGCCTGCCATGCCTACTATGCTTGCCGTGCCTACTATGCTTGCCGTGCCTGCTATGCCTACTACGCCTGCCATGCCTACTACGCCTGCCGTGCCTACTACGCCTGCCGTGCCTACTACGCCTGCCGTGCCTGCCATGCCTGCCATGCCTGCTATGCCTACTATGCCTACCATGCCTGCCATACCTACCATGCCTGCCATGCCTACTATGCCTGCCGTGCCTGCTATGCCTGCTATGCCTGCTATGCCTACTATGACCTCAACCTAGTGCCACTAGTAAGACTGATACTGCCTGCTGTGCCTGCCAAATCGGGTATGCCAGCCTACGCATAACACCGATAGGGGATAGGAGTCTCAAGGACTCAAAGTGTGTGTGTGCCTGCCCAATCGAGTATGCCAGCCTACGCATAACACCGATAGGGGATAGGAGTCTCAAGGACTCAAGGAGTGTGGGTGCCTGCCCAATCGAGTATGCCAGCCTACGCATAACACCGATAGAGGATAGGAGTCTCAAGGACTCAAGGAGTGTGTGTGCCTGCCCAATCGAGTATGCCAGCCTACGCATAACACCGATAGGGGATAGGAGTCTCAAGGACTCAAGGAGTGTGTGTGCCTGCCCAATCGAGTATGCCAGCCTACGCATAACACCGATAGAGGATAGGAGTCTCAAGGACTCAAGGAGTGTGTGTGCCTGCCCAATCGAGTATGCCAGCCTACGCATAACACCGATAGGGGATAGGAGTCTCAAGGACTCAAGGAGTGTGTGTGCCTGCCCAATCGAGTATGCCAGCCTACGCATAACACCGATAGGGGATAGGAGTCTCAAGGACTCAAGGAGTGTGTGTGCCTGCCCAATCGAGTATGCCATCCTACGCATAACACCGATAGGGGATAGGAGTCTCAAGGACTCAAAGAGTGTGTGTAACAAGTATCATAGTAGAATAACTCAGCAGGACTGGATCATGACACTGATCTAAGTGGAAAAGCCCAACCACTAAAGCAACACAACCCGTCCCTGACACCAATGTCCTGGCTACACTACCCCAGACCTCTGCTCGCACCCGAGCAACATAGACCGCCTGACTAACCAAGGAGGAGAAAGGGAAAAAGCATGGTTTCTCCTAAGTCAAGTTCCAGTAAGTAGTGTAGCAGTAAAAGATGGCCTAACTAGATGACCATACTAGCATGCAAATGTCCTTCACGTAGGGTAAGTCCCTTAGGTAAGCATTTACGATTCATCATCATGAATATATGAATGCTGCAAGTTCTCGATAATATTTAATATAAATAATAGTCTTGCAATTCCCTTTTTACACAATCATCCTTCCTAGCTTACCTCCCAATAACATGCAATTATTGTACCATAAACATGCGTGCATTCTAATATAAGAATTAAGGAACCGTCCATCGGTTCTGGGAACAGAACACCCACCTGAAACGCTTTCCGCAGGCAACGCCGAAGTCGGGGAAGCGCCGAATCCACAATCTGACGAAACGCCGAAAAAAATGCGCCGCGCGCGCGCTCGCACACTGCCGCGAACCACAGAAAAATCCCCGAAAGCTCGAACAAATCCACCCGAGTCCTCACAACAAAAATGCATTCACCCGGCTCACCCACGGCCAACTCACAGCACATGCACAAGCAACCAACCAATCACGCTCAATAATCCGTCAAAACCATGTAAAGAATCTAAAAATCCATTAAAACTTGGAATCCCAAATACTCACCTCTGAAGAAAATCCGCGTGTACTTTGGCTCACTCCACGACCACTCACAGTGCAAACAAAGGCCCAAGTACACCACAATCCACCAACAGCATGCTCACTTTAACACAATTTCACTTACACATACACACTCTAATTACAACTCCCCAGCATACACAACTCCTCAGCATACTCACTTATGTATGCTCAATTATACACACACACTCTGGCATCCTCGTACAGACACATCCAACCCGCTCAGGTAAAAACCGCGTGTCGCGCACTCGATCCGGGTTCCGCATGGCACCTTGCTGAAATCTGCCACAATAGGCGCCGTCCTGAGAGGAAAGAGAGAAAAACCATGAAATTTCCGTACTCCCGGAGGTGGGAGTAAACTCGGCTCCCAACCGAACTCGCTACAACCCTGAGCAAGTCAACACATTGGTGTGCTGCGCCCTCAGCCCACCGGCACCGCCCCTGCTCGCCTCGCCGAACCGCGAACCAGCAGCCGCGCGCGCCGCCCCAGCCGTCCGCGCGCTCGCTGGCCCGCGCAGTCCGCGCACAAGCGCGCGGCCTTGCGGCCCAGCATAGTGCCTGTGCAGCGCTACTGCGCGCCAAGCATTGCCGCTCTCCCAAAAAAAAACCCCCGCGGCACCCCTGCGCGCAGGCCGCCGCCCCTGCGCGCCCGCGCGGCCCATCCGCGCGCCCCGTCCACATGCGCAGCGCCCGCACTGCCCCACGCGGCGCCCTGCGCGCTCATGCGCAGCGCGGCGCCCTCGCGCTCATGCGCAGCGCCCGCACTGCCCCCGCGCGGCGCCCTGGCCCGCTACTCGCAGCTCTGCACTGAGCGGCGCCCCTTGCTCAGAGCCCAGCAGCGCCTGTCCTCCACCCAAGTACACCAGACCAACCCACAAGCACACACAAAGCTTCCTCAAACCCCTACTCCATCAAACCAACACAAAACCGAAAACCAAGCTTCATCACAAAAAAACTGCTACATAGATTTACCTTGCAAGGAGATCGACGCGCACAGCTCCGCTCGGTTTCTATAGTAGGTCCACACCAATACCATCCGAAAAATCCATTTTTTTCCCTCTCCACTCTTTCTTCTTCTTCACTTTCTTCCTCTTTCGATTTTCCTCTGTTACTCCCCTTTTTCCTCTGTTTTGCAAGTTGAGGGAGAAGAAGTGACGTGGCACTTCCCTAATTAAGGTGGCTTAATTAGATGCTTGTGGTGGAAGGCAGCTGTAGCCTATATAATTAAATAAGACTCCACTCTCTCTCTCTCACATCCTTTCCTTCTTAATCCTTCACAGGCTAACAAAATACAAATTAATAATTAATTAATTAATTAATTAATCTATTTTAAGCCAACTCCAAGTCACTTTTTGCCTTCGGGTCTCTGCACCGGCCCGGAACCTCCCGAACTCTGCTGTAATCGAAAGTACACATGTCCAAAGCTTTTCCCCTCAAAAAGCTCAACCGTGGAGTCGTTGTGCTCAAATCCAAAACCGGCTCCCATAATTGCCCAACTCCAACTCACTTTTTGCCATTTGGGTTCTCCGCGTCAGTCCGGAACCTCCCGAACCCCTGTAAATATAAATACATCTGTTTCCAAGTATTCCATTTTTCTGTACACCACTGTGGAAGTCGAGGCTTTCCGCAAAACCAGTCCTCTATCGGCGCGCAATGCCCGAAAACTCCGAATCAAGCTGGGGCTTCCGCGTTGATCCGAACAACCCGTACTCATCTGAAGACACATAGGAACATGCCCGAGGCGTTTTCTCTCACCACACCATCTTGCGAGGTTGGTGCGCTCTGCGAAGTCCTGGTACTC
>JAQOTM010000212.1:40241-88505 GCA_029168755.2 Tillandsia fasciculata
GGACTTGCAATCCGGGATCCCGAACATGATGTTTGGTAAAATTGTATGACGATCCGGATCGGACTTTGTGATCCGGATACCCGAACCTTGAATTTATGGAAACGTATAATCCTGTTACGACGATCCGGATCGCCAATTCAATCCGGATCGCCATCGGTAATTCTTTCCAGAAAAGGATGTGTTGTTGATACGGATATTTTCCTAGGGTTTCAACCTATAAATAGACCGATATTCTTTTGCTAGGGTAATCGGCCATGACAGAATAATATAGACCGCAAAGAAAAATCCCAACATAGATAGAGAAGAAAGGAAATCAATATAATCTATTCTATGTTTCTTCATCTATATGATTTAGTTCATTCTAGGTTTCATACTCACATCTGAGTTGAATCAAACGAATGAATACTTAGATGGTATGTCCGATCTATCTTTGATCTAAGTATTCGGCGGATCATCACCACCCAAAAACAACGATTTACACCAAATCGGCGCGTGGACGCGCGTTTGGCCTTGTGGATTCAAGGTGCAACCGCTCTGTGGAGGATTCGGAGCGAGATACGTTCCTGGATTCGAAGGTACTACTAGGGTGAAGACCGTGGCACGGTTGGCGTCGTGGATTCGACGTTGCGACGATGTGGATTCAGCGTTGGGCGTGTTACGGAATTTGAGTTGGCGTATTTCGTGAATATGTTAAGTCTTGAAGATTGAAGATGAGATAGCTTGGATCATATACCTCATCTCAAGAAAGAAGAATTCAAAAGGATCAGGTATGTTTAACTAAATATTTTGTGATGATCCGAATACTTCTTATAGTGTAGAAACACCTGGAAGAAGGTTTTATTGCATAAACATCAAAAACTGGACATGGGACATGTTCAGGATCCGGATCTGCTCGGTTAATCCGGATCCCGAAGGGTGTTGTTCATACACTGGTTCAATCCGGATCGCAGCATCCTCTGATCCGGATCCCGAACACTGGTTTTACCTGTGTGCTTCCTCGATCCGGATCAGGACTTGCAATCCGGATCCCGAACATTGATGTTCTGGTTAAAACTGTATGAACGATCCGGATCGGATTGTGATCCGGATCCCGAACCCTTGTTTTTCTGGAATTCGTCTTTCAAGCTTCGCGATCCGGATCGCAGCAATCCGATCCGGATCGCGCCCGTAAAATTCCAGAAATGGCAGGTTTTTGATCCTTATCTTCTTCCTTGGTTTCTAACCTATAAATAGCCCTGTATTCATTTCTAGGGTTATGGAAAAATCGGCCATCACAAAGAAAAATTAGCCGAAAAAAAGATCCACATATAGAGAAGAAAGGAAATCAATAGATTTATTCTATGTTTCTTCATCTATATTGATTAGTTTGATTCTAGGTTTTCATACTCATATCTTGAGTTGAATCAAACTAATGAATACTTAGATGGTATTTCCGATCTATCTTGATCTAAGTATTCGGCGGATCATCACCACCTAAAAACAACGATTTACCCCAAATCGGCGCGTGGACTCGCGTGGCCTTGTGGATTCAAGGTGCAACGCTCTCGTGGATTCGGAGCGAGGTACGTTCGTGGATTCGAAGCGTGCTATTGGGTGAAGACCGTGGATTCGGTGGACGTCGTGGATTCGACGTGGACGCTGTGGATTCAGCGTTGGGCGCAGATCGTGGATTCGAGAAGCGTCGTGGAGCGAGCGGGAAGATCTACTAGGAGCGTATGGTAAAAGGTTGAGTCGTCTGTGAGTACGTTATATCACCTTGTACGTGTGTTAATTCTAGTGGATTTCGCCGTGTTATCGGTCCCGTGGTTTTTTACTCCGGTTTGGAGTTTTTCCACGTAAAAATCTTGCGTGTTCATTTTTATTTCCGCATTGGGTTTTATTGCGCAATGATTTTTGAGTGTTTATTGTTTACACCTATTCAACCCCCTCTAGGTGTTTTTTCCCCTATTTAGATCCATATTAGTTATAACCCAACAAGTGGTATCAGAGCGGGAATAGGGTTGTAAACAATGGTTGAAGGTGGAAACATCAATCGACCCCCTTTCTTTGATGGAACAAATTATGCGTACTGGAAAGTGCGGATGAAAGCTTTTTAATTCCATCGACGAAAGGGTGTGGCAATCAATTGAATTAGGATGGTCTAATCCAACTGAATTTTTAGATGATGTTCGCACCTTAAAACCTAGGTCGAAATGGACCAAGGAGAGATAGATGATTCTTCTTACAATGGCAAGGGAATTAATGCTTTATTTAATGCTTTGTCACAAACTGAGTTCTCTCGCGTCTCGGCATGTGAGACTGCGAAAGAAATCGGGATGTTCTTCAAGTTACGCATGAGGGAACTAACCTTGTGAAGATTCAGAAACTGCAAATGCTTACGAGCAAGTTTGACTCTATCTCTATGGCAGAGAATGAATCTTCACTGACTATTACACACGATTGCAAGACATCGTAAACTCATGTGCTAACTGGGAGAGAAGATTCCAGAATTTAAAGTTGTAAGAAAAATTCTTAGAACTCTTCCTGAACGATTTCGCCCGAAGGTAGCAGCCATTGAAACAATTAAACACCCGGACGAAATGCGTGTAGAAGAATTAGTAGGTGCTTTACAAACTTATGAAATGACATTCCTACTAACTATTCTTCGGAAAGCATCTCTTCTAAGTCTTCAGGTTACGCATTGAAATCAACTAAAGAAGAAGACGCGGATTCATCCTCCTCGGACGACGACGAGAACCTTCTATGGAGGACTTTGAGAAGCAGCTTGCTCTCTTGACAAGGAAGTTTCGCCGCAACTTACGAAGGGGTAATTCAAGCAAAACTCCATCCTTCGGAAAGTCGAAGAAAGGCAAGGGTCCTTCAAGTTCAAGTCAAGAAACCAAGAGAACTTCTCAAAGGATAAGAAAAAGTTCAGAGGGACAAGTTCAGTGCTTCAAATGTCGAGGCTACGGCCACATTTCAACGGAATGTCCCAACAAGAATCCGGCAAAGAAGAAGGCGATGCAAGTCGTCACTTGGGATGACAACTCAACGTCAAATGAGTCATCGTCAAGTGATGAAGAAGACTCCGCGACAGCATTCCACGCGTCCACCTCTTCACCCTTCATGTGCTTAATGGCAAATACATCCGAGTCATTGTCCAACTCCACTGATGAAAAGATTGCAACGGACAAATGAATCTGATGATTCGGAGGTGAAGATTTTGCTCTAGCCTACCACAGACTTTTGAGGGATTCAAAGAATTGGCTAAGCAAAACAAGGGGTTGAGAGGGAGATTGCAGGGATCTCGAAGAAGAAGAACTAAAAAGGGTAACTTTGTTGGGTTTAGGTTAATAAGGATCTAATAGGGAAAAAAACACCTAGAGGGGGGTGAATAGGTGTAAACAATAAACACTCAAAAAATCATTGTGCGATAAAACCCAATGCGGAAAAAAAAAGAACACACAAGATTTTTACGTGGAAAAACTCCAAACCGGAGTAAAAAACCACGGGACCGATAACACGGCGAAATCCACTAGAATTAACACACGTACAAGGTGATATAACGTACTCACAGACGACTCAACCTTTACCATACGCTCCTAGTAGATCTTCTCCGCTCGCTCCACGACGCTTCTCGAATCCACGATCCGCGCCCAACGCTGAATCCACAGCGTCCAACGTCGAGTCCACGACGTCCAACCGAATCCACGGTCTTCACCCAATGGCACGCTTCGAATCCACGAACGCACCTCGCTCCGAATCCACGAGAGCGATAACACCTTGAATCCACAAGGCCACGCGAGTCCACGCGCCGATTTGGGGATAAATCGTTGTTTGTTTGGGTGGTGATGATCCGCCGAATACTTAGATTAAGATAGATCGGAAATACCATCTAAGTATTCATTAGTTTGATTCTACTCAAGATGTGAGTATGAAAACCTAGAATCAAAATAATCAATATAGATGAAGAACCATTAAATAGATCTAATGATTTCCGTTCTTCTCTATATATGTGGATTTTTCTTTTCGGCTATCTTTTCTCAATCAGCCGTTCTATTGCGGATGCCCTAGAAATGAAATGGTAGGGCTATTTATAGGTTAGAAACCCTAGGAAGAATATTCGGATCAAAAACAAACTTTTCTGGAAAGTTTTACCGACGGCGATCCGGATTGCAAAGCCACGATCCGGATTGCAGAAGCACAAAAACGGTTTCCAGAAAATTGATGTTCGGGATCCGGATCGAAAGCACGATCCGGATCGTTCATACAGTTTTACCAGAAAATCATGTTCGGGATCCGGATTGCAATTCCTGATCGGATCGATCGAAGAAGCAAAAGGTAAAACTAGTGTTCGGGATCCGGATCAGAGAGTGCTGCGATCCGGATTGAACCAGTGTATGAACAAACACCTTTCGGGATCCGGATTGAAAGCCACGATCCGGATCCTGAACATGTCCCATGTCCAGTTTTTGATGAATAAGCAATTAAAACCTCTTCCAGGTGTTTCTACACTATAAGAAGTATTCGGATCATCAAAATTATTTAGTTAAACGTACCTGATCCTTTTGAATTCTTCTTTCTTGAGATTGAGGTATACGATCCAAAGTTTCTTCATCTTCAATCTTCAAGACTTAATACATTCACGAAATACGCCAACTCAAATTCCGTAACAATCTCCCCCTTTGGCGGTTTCGTGACAAAACACAAATCCACAAAGAAAATTCAAAAAGATATTTTTGTTGCTATCACCATACAACAAAAATTTACAAAAGAGTTCCAGAAATTAAAAACATGAGATAAACTCCTAGAACAGACTCTAGACTTAGACATCTGTAATCTCTGCACACAGAAAACATTCTTGACAAACAAATTCGTTAGATACCTCAAGAATTGGAACATACAAAACCAAATACAGAGATAGAGTTTAGTCTCATCATGACATTTGAAAAATTCAGATATGTAAGAGAATCATAGTTAAAACCAACATATCTTCTAAGCAGTCGAAAACCAAATGTCAAAGTATGTTAGTCCAACATCAACTTGTTAGTCATATTACATGCCCAAATAGTTAGTCGAATAGTTAGTATAGAAGCATGTCACAAATCACAAAAGAAAACCAAAGTTGAGTTGAAGTTCATACTTACCTTGATATCATCGATATTCACAATCATTGTTCACATCATTCATGTTCAGAGTTCTTTCTAACTCTCTCACTCTCTCCCCCTTTTTGTCACAAAACAAAGCCAAAACGTAGCATGAGCTACAATATGTAAGGAGAGTAACAAAAAATAGAGTTCTAAAGTATGCACAAACTGAGAACTAAACTAAAAGTATCAAACAACAACTAGTCCTGAAAACTAAGAATCAAGAGTTACGAACTGCAAAAGAGTAAGATCATAGAGAAAGTGATCAGAAGGTGCTGCTCAGTCTGAAGAATCTGAACTAGTACAACTCAGCTTGCTCAAATCCCTTTAAGCAAATTCTTAAGATTTGAGTACTTTTTCTTGATCTTCTTGTGCAGAGGAAATCTGCTGAAGTTCTCTCGATATTCTCTCTTGTGTAGCAGAGAGTCTTTTTGTTCCTGACGAATCGATTCCAAAATCTCTGTCTCAGTTGTCCGTGTCTTTGAGGGACGCTGTGTAGATGCAGATGGTGCATCCGGTCCCGCACCCATGGAGATTCAGTTTGCAGAATTCCAGAAAGTGAGCGTGCTCTGGTAAGAGGCCCACTATGCTGACTTTCACTCTTTGGACATTCTTCGTCTTGTATATTGCTTGGTGTTGAGGCAGATTTCATAAGTCTTTTGCCTTGACAGTTGTTCTGATTTCCTTTTTTCCTCATCAATTTTCGTTGAACATCTTTGAAGAATTCGTCCCATTCTTCCTCATCGTAATCGAGCTGTCCCCTTGCCTTCGGTTGTTTGTCTCGAGTTGAGACATCCGGTTCCTCTTTAACAGATGTACTCGTGTGCACCATCGTGACCAGTAGCAAGATTAACCAGGAGAATGCCATTGGTCTAGTGCTTTGAGTTTAAGAGGTCCTGTGAAAACCAACTCAAGAACACATGAAAAATCGTCAATTTTGAAAAATTTGAAAACATTGTACCTAGACAATCATAATCATGTAGAGAAGCCAAGAATCAAATTAGTTTTCCAAAAAGAATTTTAAAAATAGATCAATTCCATGATTTACAAAAATTCCTCTTTTATGCCCTAAAACCGAATTTTTAGAAATCGAAGCCTAAAAACTCGTTAATCAAGTAAAATCCCAGCATAAAAGCAAAACTAATTGACCCAGAGTTCTTATTTCAAAAGAAATTTGATCAAAAACCATTCACAAACGAAAAAGATCCAAGATTTCAACTCACGTTTGATGAAAAACCATAAAAACCGAGTTTTGATCATGAAAACTTACTTGAATCCGAAGAACTTTGAGTTTTGAAGCACCAAGAAGCAAGAAATCTAGAGAGAGAAACTCTAGAGGCTTGAAAACCAGAGATTAGGGTAAAGAAATCAAAATCTGTATGTTTCTATATAAACCCTAGCCGTGATCCGGATCGGCCGAGAATGTGATCCGGATCGGCTACCCGCAGGAAAAATCCTGCGTTCGGGATCCGGATCACTTGCCCCGATCCGGATCGGCTAC
This sequence comes from Tillandsia fasciculata, assembly GCA_029168755.2. Classification (NCBI taxonomy): domain Eukaryota; kingdom Viridiplantae; phylum Streptophyta; class Magnoliopsida; order Poales; family Bromeliaceae; genus Tillandsia; species Tillandsia fasciculata. The sequence goes on from JAQOTM010000212.1 coordinate 46,869, forward strand.
ACTTTTTCTTCAGAAAAATTTAGAAAAACACAATAAAATCCAGAAAAAGTATGTAAGCACTTTACCATGTCAACTTTAAACAAATGGCATCGTTTCATACAACAAGAAATAGATTATGCAAAATCTATCAAAAATATCCAAAAATGAAACGAAGATTTACGAAAGTTAAAACACTTAAAGTTGAACAACTTCAATTACATCTATCCTGATCTTATGTGTAATGCCTTTATCAAATCATCAATTTCAGTAAAGAAAATGAAGTACCAAGATCAATAGATGTTTGAAATCCCAGATAAGTTAGATAATATATCTAGACAATCTGTTGAAGGAGTGGCTCTTTGAGCATCTTTAAAAAAAATCCCACCTTATACCAACCATGAAATACGACTGAGTCAAGTATTTCAATATGAATTTCATCAACATTTTCAAAACAAAGATTTGCTTTTCATTCATGGAGTATCTTTTTCTTTCATTTTCTCCATGTGGTGGTAGTTTTCACACTCCTCATTGGGATGTAACTCTTTCCACATCTTTTGAGCATTTCACATTTCATTGACTCCCCCTCAATTGGCTATCAATTATTTAATATATAAAGTATTCAACCAAACCATTGATCTCGAATTCATACTCGACTAAGCAATCAAATATGATAATGACTATACCAAGAGATCATTGAGAGAGAAATTGACTTTGATCACTTAAAAGATGGTTTAATTAACGTAAATGATCATTGCAACATTGAAATATTATGACATCAAAAACATAATAAATTTCTAAATGCATAAAAGGATGCAATTAAAGTCAATTATGATATATGCTCAATTAGTGTGCTATGTACAGAACATAGATAAAGAACAAAACAAAACAAGAACAAAAACAAAACCTAATCTAAGCAAAGGTTTCAAAAGAGTTTATTTCAAGGAAAGCATGCCAATTGCTTTACGCAAGTGAATAAAACGTTTTTGATCCAAAGGTTTTGTTAAGATGTCGGCTAATTGATCCTCAGTTGAAATATATGACAGTTGAAGAATGTTTGATTCAACTAGCTCTCTAAGAAAATGATATCTAAGTTCAATATGTTTTGTTCTAGAGTGCAACACAGGGTTTTTAGAAATGTTAATAGCACTAGTGTTGTCACATAAAATGGTTACCGAAGATGTTGAAATCCGGAAATCGCTCAACACGCTCTTCATCCAAATCAATTGGGTTGAACAACTTCCTGCAGAAATGTACTCCGCTTCGGCAGTCGAGAGTGCTATGCAGTTCTGCTTTTTACTGTGCCATGCAACAAGGCAGTGGCCGAGATAGAAGCATGCACCACTCGTGCTTTTCCGGTCATCCACCGATCCAGCCCAATCGGCATCTGAGTATCCAACAATATCCAAAGTCGTTCCCATAGGATACCAAATTCCGAAATTGATTGTACCTTTGATATACCGGATGATCCGTTTCACCGCTTTCAGGTGAACCTCCTTCGGTGCTGATTGATATCTCGCACAAATCCCAACACTGAAGGATATATCCGGGCGACTAGCCGTGAGATATAGTAGACTTCCAATCATACTGCGGTACAGTTTCTCGTCTACATTCTCACTTTGTGATTCACTTCCAAGTCCCTTATGGCTAGTTCCCATTGGAGTCGGAAAATCTTTAGAATTTTCAAGATCAAACTTTTTGACCAACTCCAGTGCATACTTGGATTGACACAAGTGAATTCCTTCATCGTTTTGTTAACTTGTAATCCAAGAAAATAATTCAATTCGCCCATCATGGACATCTCAAATTCGCTTTCCATGGTCTCCGCGAATTTAGAAGCATCATTATCTCTCGTTGCTCCAAAAACAATGTCATCAACATAGATTTGAGCAACTATGAAATTGTTTTGATAATGCTTCACAAAGAGAGTCCTGTCAGCTCCCCCTCGAGTGTAGCCCTTTTCCAAAAGGTGCTTTGTCAACCTTTCGTACCATGCTCGCGGTGCTTGTTTCAGACCGTAAAGAGCCTTTTTCAGTCGAAAAACATGGTTAGGTAGTTTATGATCCACAAAACCTTTCGGTTGAGCTACATAAACTTCCTCATTTAAAAATCCATTTAAAAAGGCGCTCTTAACGTCCATTTGAAATAATCTGATTTTAAAATGACAAGCGATCGCAAACAATATACGAATGGACTCGAGTCTAGCTACAGGGGCGAAGGTTTCATCAAAGTCTATACCTTCTACTTGAGAATAGCCTTGAGCAACTAACCTTGCTTTGTTCCTGATGATAGTACCTTCTTCGTTTTTCTTGTTCTTGAAGATCCATTTGGTACCTATCACATTGTGTTGCTTCGGAGGCTTCGTCAGTTCCCAGACTTTGTTTCGCTCGAATTGATGGAGCTCTTCCTGCATTGCTTTAATCCAATAATCATCTTGGAGAGCTTCATCAACATTCTTTGGTTCGATTTGAGATACATAGCATGCAAATCCGCAAACCAATTGTCTCCGTGTTCTAACTCCTTCTTGTGGATCTCCAATTATGTTCGATTCAGGGTGATCCTTGGAGATGCGTAACGTTTGAGGTAGAGGAGTAGGCGGAGGTACACGAGATGATTCCTGCACATCAGATAAGCTTGAAGAACCGTTAGATGCATCAACATTATTATCGAAAGAATTGTTAGAAGAAGATGCATTAGCAGGTGTATCATCATCAAGAGAGATATCGAGGGTAGATTTTTCAGATTCAAAGTGAAAAGCTTCATCTACCTTAACATTTATCGATTCTACGATCGTCTTAGATTCTAAGTTAAAAACTCGATATGCTCTACTGTTTGTAGAATAACCTAAGAAAATCCCTTCGTCACTTCGAGAGTCAAATTTTCCAAGATTTTCGCGATCACGCAAAATAAAACACCGACTCCCAAAATGCGAAAATATTTGATGTTAGGTTTTCTACAAAACCATAGTTCATATGGTGTATTCAAAGTCCCCGGGCGCAAATACACTCGATTGATAACATAGACAGCAGTGTTCACCGCTTCAGCCCAAAAATATAAAGGAAGTTCCGGCTATGAAGCATAACACGTGCCATCTCCTGTACGACCCTGTTTTTGCGCTCGACTACACCATTTTGTTGAGGTGTGTAAGGTGCGGAGAATTCATGTTTAATGCCGTTAGAAGAGCAAAAATCAATGAATTTGGAATTTATGAATTCCCCACCTCTATCACTCCTAACTCGAGTAATCCTTTCATTCTTTTCAATCATAATACGATTGCAGATTTCGAGAAAAGAATCAAAAGTATCAGCTTTTTCTTTTAAAAGGCTACCCAAGTATATCTAGAAAAGTCATCAACCAACAAAAAAATATACCATTTACCTCCCAGAGATGGTTGACGAGTTGGCCCCATTAAGTCCATATGCAAAAGTTCCAAAGGCCGTTTTGTACCTATGTGGTTCAAATTCTTGTGTGCAGTCCTAGACTGTTTTCCCTTTTGGCAACCGCCACACACAAGGTTTTGTTCAAAAGAAAGTTTCGGAACCCCCTTGACCACATCTTTATTTGAAATTCTAGCAAGTTCCTTAAAGTTTATGTGACCTAGCCTTTCATGCCAAAGTGTTTCATTTTTCAAAGATGCTAGGTTACATTTTTCAGAAATCTTAGAAGGAACTACATAACAGTTGTTTTCTGATCTAACCCCCTTTAAAAAGAAAGCATGGTTCATGTCAGTTACAGTGCATTTATCAGATGAAAAATTAACTGAATAACCACTATCACACAGTTGACTTATGCTTATGAGGTTAGTCTTAAGGCCATGAACAAATAATACATTATCTAGAACCGGGCCATCTGGAATAGCTACCGTTCCCTTTCCAACAATTTTGGAAGACCGACCATCTCCGAAAACAACAAGTCCTCCGGAGTTTTTCTCAAATGTTTGAAAACAGTTTTTATCGCCGGTCATATGACGGGAACACCCGCTATCCAGGTACCAAGACGAACTATCATATGCATGCAAAGAAACATTGGTAGCAAGACAGGGAAAGATTTCACCTTTGCGCACCCAAACCTTTTTGGAGTGCGTCGGTAATGGTCGTGAAGTTGATTTCCTAGGTGAGAGCGTCTTGCTTGAAGAATTGCTGCTCCTTGATGATGTCGTCTTGAGCGGTGTACTACCAAGGCTCTTTTCCGTCAATTGATTGGAGTTGTTTTCCGAGGAATAGCCCTTTTGGTAGTCATTGCAAGATGTGCTTGAGGTGTGCGTTTGGCTTCCGTCTTGCAATTTCTTCTTATGTGCCCTGAAATGCCACAACGAAAACATACCTTGATTCTTGTCGATTCCGAGGAAGATGTAGTAGGTTCGTTGTCGTTGCTTGTCGTGAACACCGGTGTCGGAGGAGGAGATACCGACTGAGGCACAAATACTGTACCACTCGAACTTGGAATGTCTCCAGTTTGAGTGTATCCGAGGCCGAACTTATTTCTTTGACCGAGACCAAGAAGTCTGTCCAACTTACTCCTTCCAGAAGAAAATCTCTGTAAGTCATCCTTCAGTTGGCGTATGGTCTCTGTCATTTCCAATTTTTCCTGTCGGGCCTCGCCGTAGAGCTTCAAGAAGTAATTCGCTTTGTTCACCATATCCATATAATTCTTCTCGAATTGCTCATTGGACTCTTGAAGGGAAACATTTGTTTTAATCAGATTGTCCCTTTCCACTTCAAGATCGGTTGAGATAGAGGTTACTCTTTTTACTTCATCTTCAAGATCCTGCAATCTCTCTTTCAACCCCTTGTTTTGCTTAGCCAGTTTCTTTGAATCCCTCAAAAGTTTATGGTAGGCTAAAACAAAATCTTCACCTTCCGAATCATCTGATTCATCGTCCGTTGCAATCTTTTCCACAGTGGAGTTGGACAGTGAGTCGGATGTACTTGCCATTAAGCACATGAAGGGAGAAGATGTGGTGGACGCGTGGAAAGCTGTCGCGTTGTCTTCTTCATCACTTGACGATGACTCATTTGACGTGGAGTTGTCATCCCAAGTAACTACTTGCATCGCTTTCTTCTTAGCCGGATTCTTGTTGGGACATTCCGTTGCAATGTGGCCGTAGCCTCGACATTTGAAACACTGAACTTGTCCCTCAGAACTTTTCTTATCCTTTGAGAAGTTCTCTTGGCTTCTTGACTTGTAACTTGAAGGACCCTTGCCTTTCTTCGACTTTCCGAAGGATTGAGTTTTGCTTGAATTTCCCCTTCGAAAGTTGCGGCGAAACTTCCTTGTCAAGAGAGCGAGCTGCTTCTCAAAGTCCTCCATAGAAATGTTCTCGTCGTCGTCCGAGGAGGATGAATCCGCGTCTTCTTCTTTAGTTGATTTCAATGCGTAACCTGAAGACTTAGAAGAGGATGCCTTTCCAGAAGAATAGTTAGTAGGAAAAGTCATTTCATAAGTTTGTAAAGCACCTACTAATTCTTCTACACGCATTTCGTCCGGGTGTTTAATTGTTTCAATGGCTGCGACCTTCGGGCGAAATCGTTCAGGAAGAGTTCTTAGAATTTTTCTTACAACTTTAAATTCTGGAATCTTCTCTCCCAAGTTAGCACATGAGTTCACGATGTCTTGCAATCGTGTGTAATAGTCAGTGAAGGATTCATTCTCTGCCATAGAGATAGAGTCAAACTTGCTCGTGAGCATTTGCAGTTTCTGAATCTTCACTAAGTTAGTTCCCTCATGCGTAACTTGAAGAACATCCCAGATTTCTTTCGCAGTCTCACATGCCGAGACGCGAGAGAACTCAGTTTGTGACAAAGCATTAAATAGAGCATTAATCCCTTTGCCATTGTAAGAAGATAAGTCTATCTCTTCCTTGGTCCATTTCGACCTAGGTTTTAAGGTGCGAACATCATCTAAAATTTCAGTTGGATTAGACCATCCTAATTCAATTGATTGCCACACCCTTTCGTCGATGGAAATTAAGAAAGCTTTCATCCGTACTTTCCAGTACGCATAATTAGTTCCATCAAAGAAAGGGGGTCGATTGATGTTTCCACCTTCAACCATTGTTTACAACCCTATTCCCGCTCTGATACCACTTGTTGGGTTTAGGTTAATAAGGATCTAATAGGGGAAAAAACACCTAGAGGGGGGTGAATAGGTGTAAACAATAAACACTCAAAAAATCATTGTGCGATAAAACCCAATGCGGAAAAATAAAAGAACACACAAGATTTTTACGTGGAAAAACTCCAAACCGGAGTAAAAAACCACGGGACCGATAACACGGCGAAATCCACTAGAATTAACACACGTACAAGGTGATATAACGTACTCACAGACGACTCAACCTTTTACCATACGCTCCTAGTAGATCTTCTCCGCTCGCTCCACGACGCTTCTCGAATCCACGATCCGCGCCCAACGCTGAATCCACAGCGTCCAACGTCGAGTCCACGACGTCCAACCGAATCCACGGTCTTCACCCAATGGCACGCTTCGAATCCACGAACGCACCTCGCTCCGAATCCACGAGAGCGATAACACCTTGAATCCACAAGGCCACGCGAGTCCACGCGCCGATTTGGGGTAAATCGTTGTTTGTTTGGGTGGTGATGATCCGCCGAATACTTAGATTAAAGATAGATCGGAAATACCATCTAAGTATTCATTAGTTTGATTCAACTCAAGATGTGAGTATGAAAACCTAGAATCAAACTAATCAATATAGATGAAGAACCATAGAATAGATCTAATGATTTCCGTTCTTCTCTATATATGTGGATTTTTCTTTTCGGCTATTTTCTCAATAGCCGTTCTATTGCGGATGCCCTAGAAATGAAATGGTAGGGCTATTTATAGGTTAGAAACCCTAGGAAGAATATTCGGATCAAAAACAAACTTTTCTGGAAAGTTTTACCGACGGCGATCCGGATTGCAAAGCCACGATCCGGATTGCAGAAGCACAAAATACGGTTTCCAGAAAATTGCCTGTTCGGGATCCGGATCGAAAGCCACGATCCGGATCGTTCATACAGTTTTACCAGAAAAACATGTTCGGGATCCGGATTGCAATTCCTGATCCGGATCGAAGAAGCAAACAGGTAAAACTAGTGTTCGGGATCCGGATCAGAGAGTGCTGCGATCCGGATTGAACCAGTGTATGAACAAACACCTTTCGGGATCCGGATTGAAAGCCACGATCCGGATCCTGAACATGTCCCATGTCCAGTTTTTGATGAATAAGCAATTAAAACCTCTTCCAGGTGTTTCTACACTATAAGAAGTATTCGGATCATCAAAATTATTTAGTTAAACATACCTGATCCTTTTGAATTCTTCTTTCTTGAGATTGAGGTATACGATCCGAAGTTTCTTCATCTTCAATCTTCAAGACTTAACACATTCACGAAATACGCCAACTCAAATTCCGTAACAAACTTCTCTCTCGACCGATCTTGAAGTGGAAAGGTATAATCTGATAAAAGTAAATGTTTCCCTTCAAGAGTCCAATGAGCAACTCGAGAAGAATTATATGGATATGGTGAACAAAGCGAACTACTTCTTGAAGCTCAACGGCGAGGCTCGACAGGAAAAATTGGAAATGACGGAGACCATACGCCAACTGAAGGATGACTTAAAGAGATTCTCTTCTGGAAGGAGTAAGTTGGACAGACTTCTTGGTCTTGGTCAAATGAATAAGTTCGGCCTCGGATACACTCAAACTGGAGACATTCCAAGTTCGAGTGGGACAGTATTTGTGCCTCAGTCGGTATCTCCTCCTCCGACACCGGAATTCACGACAACCAACGACAACAAGCCTACTTCATCCTTCTCGGGATCGTCAAGACCTAAGGTATGTTTTCGTTGTGGCATTTCAGGGCACATAAGGAGAAAGTGCAAGACGGGAATCAAACGCACACCTCAAACACCTCTTGCAACGACTACCTCAAAGGTGATTCCTTGGAAATCAAATGGAAATCATTTGAAGGAAAAGAACCTTGGTAGTACTTCAAACACGACGACGACAAAAGAAAAAGATCAATCATACAAGACGTCTTCATCAAGGAAAATTTCTCAACCATTGCCAACATACTCCAAAACTCAAAAGGTTTGGGTATGCAAAGGTGAAATCTTTCCTTGTCTTTAATCTTTCTATGATTAAATGTTGTGTAGTTTTATGTAGACTATTTTCTTTCTTTTTCGTTGGGCCAACTCGTCAACCATCTCTGGGAGGTAAATGGTACATTTTCTTATTGGTTGATGATTTTTCTAGATATACTTGGGTAGCATTTTTAAAAGAAAAAGCTGATACCTTTGATTCTTTTCTCGAAATTTGCAATCGTATTATGATTGAAAAGAATGAAAGGATTACTCGAGTTAGGAGTGATAGAGGTGGGGAATTCATAAATTCCAAATTCATTGATTTTTGCTCTTCTAACGGCATTAAACATGAATTCTCTGCACCTTACACACCTCAACAAAATGGTGTAGTCGAGCGCAAGAACAGGGTCGTACAGGAGATGGCTCGTGTTATGCTTCATAGCCGGAACCTTCCTTTATATTTTTGGGCTGAAGCAGTGAACACGGCTGTCTATGTTATCAATCGAGTGTACTTGCGCCCGGGGACTTTGAATACACCATATGAACTATGGTTTTGTAGAAAACCTAATATCAAATATTTTCGTATTTTGGGAGTCGGTGTTTTATTTTACGTGATCGTGAGAATCTTGGAAAATTTGACTCTCGAAGTGACGAAGGGATTTTCTTAGGTTATTCTACAAACAGTAGAGCATATCGAGTTTTTAACTTAGAATCTAAGACGATTGTAGAATCGATAAATGTTAAGGTAGATGAAGCTTTTCACTTTGAATCTGAAAAATCTACCCTCGATATCTCTCTTGATGATGATACACCTGCTAATGCATCTTCTTCTAACAATTCCGATAATAATGATGCATCTAACGGTTCTTCAAGTTCATCTGATGTGCAGGAATCATCTCGTGTACCTCCGTCTACTCCTCTACCTCAAACGTTACGCATCTCCAAGGATCACCCTGAATCGAACATCATTGGAGACCCACAAGAAGGAGTTAGAACACGGAGACAATTGGTTTGCGGATTTGCATGCTATGTATCACAAATCGAACCAAAGAATGTTGATGAAGCTCTCCAAGATGATTACTGGATTAAAGCAATGCAGGAAGAGCTCCATCAATTCGAGCGAAACAAAGTCTGGGAATTAACGAAGCCTCCGAAGCAACACAATGTGATAGGTACCAAATGGATCTTCAAGAACAAGAAAAATGAAGAAGGTACTATCATCAGGAACAAAGCAAGGTTAGTTGCTCAAGGCTACTCTCAAGTAGAAGGTATAGACTTTGATGAAACTTTCGCCCCTGTAGCTAGACTCGAGTCCATTCGTATATTGTTTGCGATTGCTTGTCATTTTAAAATCAAATTATTTCAAATGGACGTTAAGAGCGCCTTTTTAAATGGGTTTTTAAATGAGGAAGTTTATGTGGCTCAACCGAAAGGTTTTGTGGATCATAAACTACCTAACCATGTTTTTCGTCTGAAAAAGGCTCTTTACGGTCTGAAACAAGCACCGCGAGCATGGTACGAAAGGTTGACAAAGCACCTTTTGGAAAAGGGCTACACTCGAGGGGGAGCTGACAGGACTCTCTTTGTGAAGCATTATCAAAACAATTTCATAGTTGCACAAATCTATGTCGATGACATTGTATTTGGAGCAACAAGAGATAATGATGCTTCTAAATTCGCGGAGACCATGGAAAGCGAATTTGAGATGTCCATGATGGGCGAATTGACTTATTTTCTTGGATTACAAGTTAAACAAAACGATGAAGGTATTCACTTGTGTCAATCCAAGTATGCACTGGAGTTGGTCAAAAAGTTTGATCTTGAAAATTCTAAGGATTTTCCAACTCCAATGGGAACTAGCCATAAGGGACTTGGAAGTGAATCACATAGTGAGAATGTAGACGAGAAACTGTATCGAGGTATGATTGGGAGTCTACTATATCTCACGGCTAGTCGCCCGGATATATCCTTCAGTGTTGGGATTTGTGCGAGATATCAATCAGCACCGAAGGAGGTTCACCTGAAAGCGGTGAAGCGGATCATCCGATATATCAAAGGTACAATCAGTTTCGGAATTTGGTATCCTATGGGAACGACTTTGGATATTGTTGGATACTCAGATGCCGACTGGGCTGGATCGGTGGATGACCGGAAGAGCACGAGTGGTGCATGCTTCTATCTTGGCCATTGCCTTGTCGCATGGCACAGTAAAAAGCAGAATTGCATAGGATATTAATTGAGCATAAATCATAATTGACTTTAATTGCATCCTTTTATACATTTAGAAATTTATTATGCTTTTGATGTCATAATTTCTCAATGTTGCAATGATCATTTACGTTAATTAAACCATCTTTTAAGTGATCAAAGTCAATTTCTCTCTCAATGATCTCTTGGTATAGTCATTATCATATTTGATTGCTTAGTCGAGTATGAATTCGAGATCAATGGTTTGGTTGAATACTTTATATATTAAATAATTGATAGCCAATTGAGGGGGAGTCAAAGAAATGTAAAATGCTCAAAAGATGTGGAAAGAGTTACATCCCAGTGAGGAGTGTGAAAACTACCACCACATGGAGAAAATGAAAGAAAGAAAAAGATACTCCATGAATGAAAAGCAAATTCTTGTTTTAAAAATGTTGATGAAATTCATATTGAAATACTTGACTCAGTCGTATTTCATGGTTGGTATAAGGTGGGATTTTTTGAAAAGATGCTCAAAGTGCCACTCCTTCAACAGATTGTCTAGATATATTATCTAACTTATCTGGGATTTCAAACATCTATTGATCTTGGTATTTCATTTTCTTTACCAAAATTGATGATTTGATAAAGGCATTACACATAAGATCAGGATAGATGTAATTGAAGTTGTTCAACTTTAAGTGTTTTAACTTTCGTAAATTTTCGTTTCATTTTTGGATATTTTTGATAGATTTTGTATAATCTATTTCTTGTTGTATGAAACGATGATTTTTGTTTAAAGTTGACATGGTAAAGTGCTTACATACTTTTTCTGGATTTTATGGAATTTTTCTGAATTTTTCTGAAGAAAAAGTTGAAGCCGATCCGGATCGGGGTAAGTGATCCGGATCCCGAACGCAGGATTCTTCCTGCGGGTAGCCAATCCGGATCGCAATCACGATACGATCCGGATCACGGCTAGGGTTTTTATAAGAACAAAGAGGATTTGAATTCTTTTACCCTAATCTTTTGTTCTCAAGTCTCTAGAGCTTCTCTCTCTAGATTTCTTGCATCTTGAAGCTTCCAAACTCAAAGTTCTTCGATTCCAAGTAAGTTTTGTTGATCAAATCTCGGTTTTTCACAGTTTTCATATTTTTTCATCAAACGTGAGTTGAAATCTTGGATCTTTTTCGTTTGTGGATGGTTTTTGATCAAATTTCTTTTGAAATAAGAACTCTGGGTAGATTAGTTTTGCTTTTATGCTGGGTTTTCTCTAGATAAACGAATTTTTGGGCTTCGATTTCTGAAATTTCTGTTTTAGGGCATAAAAGAGGAATTTTTGAAAATCTTGAAATTGATCTATTTTTAAAATTCCTTTTGCAAAACTAATTTGATTCTTAGTCTCTCTGCATGATAATGATTGTCTAGGTACAATATTTCAAATTTTTCAAAATTGACGATTTTTCTTGTGTTCTTGAGTTGGTTCTTCACAGGACGATTTCTCTAAAACTCAAAGCACTAGAATCAATGGCACTGTCTTGGTTAATCCTTTTACTGGGTATGATGGCACACACGGGCATATCTGTTAAGAGGGAACAGGATAATTCAACTCAAATCAAGACAAAAGACGCAGAGGAAGACAGCTCAGACTATGATGAAGAAGAATGGGATGAATTCTTCAAAGATGTTCAACGAAAAATTGATGAGGAGAACAGAAAATTTACCAAAGGAAAAAGACTAATGAAATCTACCTCAACAACCAAACAGTATATGAGAAGGAAAAATGTGCAAACGAGTGCAAGTCAGCATATTGGGCCCCTCACCAGAGCACGCTCACTTTCTGGAATTCTACAAACTGAATCTCCATGGGTTACGGGAATGAATGCACCATCGGCATCCACACAGCACCCATCACACTCGAAGAGAGGGACCACAGACACAGATGAATTGGAACTGCTTCGTCAGGAACAGCGAAAACTCTCTGCTGCACAAGAAAGAATGTCGAAAGAACTTCAACAACTTTCCTCTCAGCACAAGAAGATAAAGAAAAAATATTCAAATATTTCGAAACTGTTTAAGGGGATTTTGAACAAGCTGAGCTGTACCAGTTCAGATTCATCAGATTGAGCAGCGCTTTCTGTTCCTTTGTTCTATGACTTTACGCAGTTCTTGCAGTTCTTTGGCTCTTCGTTTTGGACTTAGCCTTATGACTTACTTTTAGTTTGGTTCTTCAGGTTTCGTTTCTTTTTGTGCAGGATTTTGATTTTAGGATTTAGTTTTATACTTACTTTATTTTAGCTTAGTTCTCAGGTTTTATGTTTTATTGGAACTTTTCACTCTCCTAACATTTCGTAGTTTTAACTACATTTTGGCTTTGTTTTGTGACAAAAAGGGGGAGAGAGTTAGAGAGAACTTTGAACAATGATACAATGATGAATGATGTGAATTGGTGAATATGTGATCATTAAGGTAAGTATGACTCCAACTTCAACTTTGCATTTATTTTGTGATTTGATGCATGCTCCTACTAACTATTCGACTAACTATTTGGGCATGTAATATGACTAACAAGTTGATGATTGGACTAACACTTTGTGACATTTGGTTTTTGAATGCTTAGAAGATATGTTGGTTTTAACTATGATTCTCTTACATATCTGAATTTTTCAAATGTCATGATGAGAATAAACTCTATCTCTGTACTTGGTTTTGTATGTTTCAATTCTTGAGGTATCTAACGATTTCTTTTGTCAAGAATGATTTCTTTGTGCAGAGAGTACAGATGTCTAAGTCTAGAGTCTGTTTTAGGAGTTTATCTCATGTTGTTTAAGTGTTTGGATCTTCATTGTAAATTTTTGTTGTATGGTGATAGCAACAAAAATATCTTTTTGAATTTTCTTTTGTGGATTTGTGTTTTGTCACGAAACCGCCAAAGGGGGAGATTGTTACGGAATTTGAGTTGGCGTATTTCGTGAATATGTTAAGTCTTGAAGATTGAAGATGAAGATAGCTTGGATCATATACCTCAATCTCAAGAAAGAAGAATTCAAAAGGATCAGGTATGTTTAACTAAATATTTGTGACGATCCGAATACTTCTTATAGTGTAGAAACACCTGGAAGAATGTTTTATTGCATAAACATCAAAAACTGGACATGGGACATGTTCAGGATCCGGATCGTGCTCGGCAATCCGGATCCCGAAGGGTGTTGGTTCATACACTGGTTCAATCCGGATCGCAGCCTCCTCTGATCCGGATCCCGAACACTGGTTTTACCTGTGTGCTTCCTCGATCCGGATCAGGACTTGCAATCCGGATCCCGAACATTGATGTTCTGGTAAAACTGTATGAACGATCCGGATCGGACTTTGTGATCCGGATCCCGAACCCTTGTTTTTCTGGAATCGTCTTTCTTGCTTCGACGATCCGGATCGCAGCAATTCCGATCCGGATCGCCGTCCGTAAAATTCCAGAAAAGGCAGTTTTTGATCCTTATCTTCTTCCATTGGTTTCTAACCTATAAATAGGCCCTGTATTCATTTCTAGGGTTTATGGTTTTTAATCGGCCATCACAGAAAAATTAGCCGAAAAGAAAAATCCACATATATAGAGAAGAAAGGAAATCAATAGAATTTATTCTATGTTTCTTCATCTATATTGATTAGTTTGATTCTAGGTTTTCATACTCACATTTTGAGTAGAATCAAACTAATGAATACTTAGATGGTATTTCCGATCTATCTTTGATCTAAGTATTCGGCGGATCATCACCACCCAAAAACAACGATTTACCCAAATCGGCGCGTGGACTCGCGTGGCCTTGTGGATTCAAGGTGCAACCGCTCTCGTGGATTCGGAGCGAGGTACGTTCGTGGATTCGAAGCGTGCTACTGGGTGAAGACCGTGGATTCGGTTGGACGTCGTGGACTCGACGTTGGACGCTGTGGATTCAGCGTTGGGCGCAGATCGTGGATTCGAGAAGCGTCGTGGAGCGAGCGGGAAGATCTACTAGGAGCGTATGAAAAAGGTTGAGTCGTCTGTGAGTACGTTATATCACCTTGTACGTGTGTTAATTCTAGTGGATTTCGCCGTGTTATCGGTCCCGTGGTTTTTTACTCCGGTTTGGAGTTTTTCCACGTAAAAATCTTGCGTGTTCATTTTTATTTCCGCATTGGGTTTTATTATGCAACGATTTTTGAGTGTTTATTGTTTACACCTATTCACCCCCCTCTAGGTGTTTTTTCCCCTATTTAGATCCATATAGTTATAACCCAACAGGGCTGTAGAGTACCAGGACTTCGTAGAGCGCACCAACCTCGCAAGATGGTGTGGTGCGGAGAAAATGCCTCGGGCATGCTCCATATGTGTCTTCAGATGAGTACGGGTTGATTCGGATCAACGCGGAAGCCCCAGCTTGATTCGGAGTTTTCCGGGCATTGCGCGCCGATAGAGGACTGGTTTTGGGAAAGCCTCGACTCCACAGTGGTGTACAGAAAAATTGGAAATACTTGGAACAGATGTACTTTATATTTACAGCGGGGTTCGGGAGGTTCCGGACTGACGCGGAGAACCCAAAGGCAAAAAGTGAGTTGGAGTTGGCAATTATGGGAGCCGGTTTTTGGATTGAGCACAACGACTCCACGGTTGAGCTTTTTGAGTGGGAAAAGCTTTGGACATGTGTACTTTCGGATTACAGCAGAGTTCGGGAGGTTCCGGGCCGGTGCAGAGACCCCGAAGGCAAAAAGTGACTTGGAGTTGGCTAAAATAGATTAATTAATTAATTAATTAATTTAATTAATTTGTATTTTGTTAGCCTGTGAAGGAATTAGAGAAGGAAAGGATGTGAGAGAGAGAGAGTGGGAGTCTTATTTAATTATATAGGCTACAGCTGCCTTCCACCCCAAGCATCTAATTAAGCCACCTTAATTAAGGGAGTGCCACGTCACTTCTTCTCCCTCAACTTGCAAAACAGAGGAAAAAGGGAGTAACAGAGGAAAAATCGAAAGAGGAAGAAAGTGAAGAAGAAGAAGAGTGGAGAGGGAAAAAATGGATTTTTCGGATGGTATTGGTGTGGACCTACTATAGAAACCGAGCGGAGCGTGCGCGTCGATCTCCTTGCAAGGTAAATCTATGTAGCAGTTTTTTTGTGATGAAGCTTGGTTTTCGGTTTTGTGTTGGTTTGATGGAGTAGGGGTTTGAGGAAGCTTTGTGTGTGCTTGTGGGTTGGTCTGGTGTACTTGGGTGGAGGACAGGCCGCTGCTGGGCTCTGCGCAGCGGGCGCCGCTCAGTGCGAGCGCGCGTAGCGGGCCAGGGCGCCGCGCGGGGGCAGTGCGGGCGCTGCGCATGAGCGCGCAGGGCGCCGCGCTGCGCATGAGCGCGCAGGGCGCCGCGCTGGGGCAGTGCGGGCGCTGCGCATGTGCGCGCGGGCGCGCGGATGGGCCGCGCGGGCGCGCAGGGGCGCGCGGCCTGCGCGCAGGGGTGCCGCGGGGGGGGGGGCGTGGCAAGCGCGCAGTAGCGCTGCACAGGCACTATGCTGGGCCGCAAGGCCGCGCGCTGTGCGCGACTGACGCGGGCAGCGCGCGCGGCCGGCTGGGGCGGCGCGCGCGGCTGCTGCGTGCGGTCGGCGAGCGAGCAGGGGCGGTGCCGGTGGGCTGAGGGCGCGCACACCAATGCTGTTGTTGCCCGGGTGTCGCGAGTTCGTTTGTGAGCCGAGATTTACGGAATTTCATGGTTTTTCTCTCTTTTCTCTCTCAGGACGGCGCCTATTGTGGCAGATTTCAGCAAGGTGCCATGCGGAACCCGGATCGAGTGCGCGACACGCGGTTTTTACCTGAGCGGGTTGGATGTGTCTGTGCGAGGATGCCAGAGTGTGTGTGTATAATTGAGCATACATAAGTGAGTATGCTGAGGAGTTGTGTATGCTGGGGAGTTGTAATTAGAGTGTGTATGTGTAAGTGAAATTGTGTTAAAGTGAGCATGCTGTTGGTGGATTGTGGTGTACTTGGGCCTTTGTTTGCACTGTGAGTGGTCGTGGAGTGAGCCAAAGTACACGCGGATTTTCTTCAGAGGTGAGTATTTGGGATTCCAAGTTTTAATGGATTTTTAGATTCTTTACATGGTTTTGACGGATTATTGAGCGTGATTGGTTGGTTGCTTGTGCATGTGCTGTGAGTTGGCCGTGGGTGAGCCGGGTGAATGCATTTTTGTTGTGAGGACTCGGGTGGATTTGTTCGAGCTTTCGGGGATTTTTCTGTGGTTCGCGGCAGTGTGCGAGCGCGCGGCGCATTTTTTTCGGCGTTTCGTCAGATTGTGGATTCGGCGCTTCCCCGACTTCGGCTTTGCCTGCGGAAAGCGTTTCAGGTGGGTGTTCTGTTCCCAGAACCGATGGACGGTTCCTTAATTCTTATATTAGAATGCACGCATGTTTATGGTACAATAATTGCATGTTATTGGGAGGTAAGCTAGGAAGGATGATTGTGTAAAAAGGGAATTGCAAGACTATTATTTATATTAAATATTATCGAGAACTTGCAGCATTCATATATTCATGATGATGAATCGTAAATGCTTACCTAAGGGACTTACCCTACGTGAAGGACATTTGCATGCTAGTATGGTCATCTAGTTAGGCCATCTTTTACTGCTACACTACTTATTGGAACTTGACTTAGGAGAAACCATGCTTTTCCCTTTCTCCTCCTTGGTTAGTCAGGCGGTCTATGTTGCTCGGGTGCGAGCAGAGGTCTGGGGTAGTGTAGCCAGGACATTGGTGTCAGGGACGGGTTGTGTTGCTTTAGTGGTTGGGCTTTTCCACTTAGATCAGTGTCATGATCCAGTCCTGCTGAGTTATTCTACTATGATACTTGTTACACACACTCTTTGAGTCCTTGAGACTCCTATCCCCTATCGGTGTTATGCGTAGGCTGGCATACTCGATTGGGCAGGCACACACACTCCTTGAGTCCTTGAGACTCCTATCCCCTATCGGTGTTATGCGTAGGCTGGCATACTCGATTGGGCAGGCACACACACTCCTTGAGTCCTTGAGACTCCTATCCCCTATCGGTGTTATGCGTAGGCTGGCATACTCGATTGGGCAGGCACACACACTCCTTGAGTCCTTGAGACTCCTATCCTCTATCGGTGTTATGCGTAGGCTGGCATACTCGATTGGGCAGGCACACACACTCCTTGAGTCCTTGAGACTCCTATCCCCTATCGGTGTTATGCGTAGGCTGGCATACTCGATTGGGCAGGCACACACACTCCTTGAGTCCTTGAGACTCCTATCCCCTATCGGTGTTATGCGTAGGCTGGCATACCCGATTTGGCAGGCACAGCAGGCAGTATCAGTCTTACTAGTGGCACTAGGTTGAGGTCATAGTAGGCATAGCAGGCATAGCAGGCATAGCAGGCACGGCAGGCATAGTAGGCATGGCAGGCATGGTAGGCATGGCAGGCATGGTAGGCATAGTAGGCATAGCAGGCATGGCAGGCATGGCAGGCACGGCAGGCGTAGTAGGCACGGCAGGCGTAGTAGGCACGGCAGGCGTAGTAGGCACGGCAGGCGTAGTAGGCATAGCAGGCATAGCAGGCACGGCAAGCATAGTAGGCACGGCAAGCATAGTAGGCATGGCAGGCATGGTAGGCATGGCAGGCATGGCATGCATGGCAGGCATGGTAGGCATAGCAGGCATGGCAGGCATAGCAGGCATGGCAGGCATAGTAGGCATGGCAGGCATGGCAGGCATGGCAGGCATGGCAAGCGTAGTAGGCATAGCAGGCATAGCAGGCATGGCAGGTATAGGAGGCTTAGAGGCTTGATAGCTGTTGAGAGTCTCCAGCTTTCTTTATTTCAGTCTTCACGGCTTTTGTTAGTTTTTGTCTCTTGAGGACTTAGTGGGCAGACCGTCGGGTCTGACGGTGGTACCCATGAGAACTCCCTTTTTGGTGTAGTTCTCACACCCATTGGGGGTTTTTCCCCTCCCTTTCTTTCCTCTCCTTTGTTTTGCAGAGTCTGAGTGGGCTTTGCTGATTCTGCGGTCGTTGATCGAGGCGAGGGAGTCGCGAGCTAGATCCCTACCCATGTTTGGAGAGTAGCGGTACCCCTTCAGAGGAGACCTTCAGTAGATTACTTGTTTTATTTCCTCTTTTGAGAGACTGTTGTAGTAAGGATTATATGTATTGAGAGCCTGTACACTGTTGTTTTTATTGGAGATACCTCCCTGTTGAGCTATGAGTTCTGTATCTGAGGATTTTGTACGATTATCTTTTAGGGAGGTGGACATTGTTGTATTATTTTCCAGTTGTACAGTGGATGATTTTATCTTTATAGCAGTTTTTATATTATAGCTCTGATATCTGTTTAGCTGTAGCACTTTTCTTACAGGTAGGACGCTTCGCCTATGCAGGTTTGGCATAGGTGGCGGATCTGTTGGCGAGCCCGGGTCGCAGTTTCGACCCCGGGGCGTGACAGATTAGGTTGGTATCAGAGCCTAGGTTGAAGGTCATGGTAGACTTAGAAACCCTAGGCTTATGGTTTGACCCTTGGATGACTTCGTGAGAGTCCTGATTGATAGCGAGAGTCCTGATTGAGTTTTATAACTCTCCCAGGGGACGGGACGAGTGATTGGCATGTTTATTCTCCTAAGTGATTATGTTGGCTGCAGACAACATAATGCTGTGGAATGGGTGACATGCTCTAGACTTTCGCTGGATTGGGTCGAGTGGCTTTTGTGTGCTGATTTGTAGTTTCGTCGTGGCGAGCGGTGTCTCCCCGACGCTGGGTTTTGACCCGTGTGCATCCTGTCATAGCAGTTGTGCTTGAGCGGTTGGTTTTGGGCCGGATACCCGGATTGAGGTCAGAGAGTTCCGGACCCAGTTGACAGGATCGTCAGAGGCATATCAGCAACTGAGTGTGTAGCTGGTCTTGGTGACACAGTTGTCGAAGCACAGAGTAGCCCCCTCCGTGCCAATGTTAGTGTCGAGGCACCAAGGCAGGGTGGATAGTGGACAGCTGGTGAGCTGAGGGGACATGACCGATCTATCTAGCTAGATTTGGCAGATGAACCACTCCGATTCATAGGATTGAGCTTGGAGCCTTTGGAGGCCGAATCGTGGTTGGTGGTATTGGAGAGACTATTTGAGAGCCTCCCTGTACTAGAGAGTTTATGCAGTTGCTTAACTGCGCGCTCCAGGTTCGAGGGACGAGGCGCATAGGATGTGTGAGACTGCGAGTGGATTGCGCCAGGATACCTTTTAGTTTATTCAGTCCCTCCGTTACAGGTTTTGACGCCTCGTTGGAGTAGGCATTGTGTATGGAGCGTGGCGTTGCAGTTCCTTTGGATAGGGATCTGCCGCCAGAGGCGAGTTCTGGATATTGGCGCTTGGCGCCGAGTGATGGAGGACAGATCGGCCGGCGGAGGCATTTCTGATTTCTTTTTCCAGGATAACGGGTTCCCGAGATGCCAGAGATCGGGCGGACCCCGATGGCAGCTTCAGCATCTTATCAGAGTGGCGCAGCGGTAGCATGGATTGGTGATCTGCGAAGGGCCGCATTTGTCACCCCTGTGTGAGCAGAGACAGAGGTCGTGCTCCCTATGTGGTTAGTCTTGATTTTCTTTTTCTCTTCTGGCAGACTGAGCGACGACCATTTGCATCGAGCGAATAATCTGTGCCGCCCGGTTGGAGGGCGCCACGGCAGTGGATCGGGTTGTCGCAGGTGTGATTTCATCACGGAAGTCGGTATTAGAGCATGTTGCATTCCTGCATGGACTAGAGGCAGATTTGTTACCACGTGCACTAGAGGTACAGGTTCCTGTTAGTGTTGTGCATGTGGAGGAGGCTTGTGGATTATGTCCAATGCAGTTGAGGCCGCGAGTTATACCGACAGACTTATTGGTAATTGTGGCGGTTCGATGTTTTGACCTGTACTTGACTTTGGTTGGCTTAGTGCCACGGGATGTTTGACTGCGGAAAGAGAAGGATTTTGACCTTCTGCGAGGCAGACGAGAGGAGGTGCCTACGGCGACACAGGGATTAACGAATGTCCTTATTGCTCGTGTGATCCCGGGTGAGTGTCTACCTGATCTGATATTGAAGCCGCAGTTTAGTGAGAGTGAGATCGAGACAGTGATTGGCGTGGTTTTGGAAATCGCGCCGACTTCAGCAGCACCTCTTGGAGTATCACCCGTGAGACAGAGAGAGCTGTTAGCGTAGTTGCGGGATCTGATGGATCGAGAGGTCTGTATGACCCAGTACCGCGTCGTGGGAATACAACAGTGAGGATCCGAGAGATTGATAATTGAGTATGATGCCACACCGTTGATACACGGTGGTGATGCCACGCCGTTGGTACACGGCAGTGATGCCACGTTGTGAATACACAACGGTGAGGGTTCTATGATGGTTCGAACACAGACAGATTTGGATTGTATTGCGGCAGATGCCCTTTGTGAGATTGGTAGCCTTATGGAACCTTATAGCTGAGTGCTGTGCCCTGATAGTGTTCAGGACCCGGTAGGGGCATTATGAGCTTACAGCCCGGTCAAGTGGATTGGCTAAGGCCCTGTGGCCTTCATGATCTTAGGAATTGAGTATATTCCAGCTGGGTTTGGACGGGTGGGTAGCAGTACCCGTCGTGGACACTTGGACTTATTTTCCGAGGTGACATAGAGCATAAGGAGCACTTGAGGATAGTGCTGCAACTTCTACGAGAGAATAAGTATTTGCCAAGTTAAGAGATTATACATTTGACTTCGGAAGGTTTTGTTGCTAGGCCATGTGTTTACAGCTGCAAGAGTGACAGTTAACCCGATGAGGAGTGATGCCGTAGGGAATTAGCCTAAGCCTATGTTAGTGACAGAGGTCAGAAGCGCTGAGACTATGCAAGGCCTGTGTAGCTTGGGAGAGGCAAAGCTGAGGAGGATACCAGCATTGATATAGACACTGCCTGTGATAGAGAGACCATGGAGTTATCCATAGACCCTTAAACCTGAAGTACTTTGTTACTCAGGAGGATTTGGTTGAGGCAACGCTGGTGGACAGAGTTATTGGAGCTGTATGATTGATCTCACAGTATTATCCCGGCGAGGACATTATGGTCAGTTACGCCTTGCCTAGGCGAGCAGTGCAATTGTGGAGCTTTGAGCTTTTGGTTGCTAAGGAGCAACGGAGGAGTTATGCCAATTGTAGGCTTGGAGTTTGGTTTTGAAGACCATGTCTGTGGAAGCTACTATCCGCAGGGATATGTGGATTTGAGTTTACGCGGGAGTTTAGTCCGCGAATATTTATCTGATTGGAGGAAGTGTATTTGATCCCTCGCATGTTTGGAGTTCACTTCCTTGGAATTGGACGAGGATTTGGGTATCAGGAGCGGCCACTGCAAAATTCTTGCTTGTGAGGCAGAAGAATTATGCATTCGAGTTATACCTTGAGCGAAGGTTCAGTGGAGCCATCTTGATGAGTGATATCGGCCATTTGAGAGCCTGAGGATAAGTTGAGTGCTTCTTGTTCCTATTTGATTGAGACACCCTCCTAAGTTTTGGATTGTTCTGGTTTCGAGGACGAAACCCTTTTAAGGAGGGGAGAGTGTAGAGTACCAGGACTTCGTAGAGCGCACCAACCTCGCAAGATGGTGTGGTGCGGAGAAAACGCCTCGGGCATGTTCCATATGTGTCTTCAGATGAGTACGGGTTGATTCGGATCAACGCGGAAGCCCCAGCTTGATTCGGAGTTTTCCGGGCATTGCGCGCCGATAGAGGACTGGTTTTGGGAAAGCCTCGACTCCACAGTGGTGTACAGAAAAATTGGAAATACTTGGAACAGATGTACTTTATATTTACAGCGGGGTTCGGGAGGTTCCGGACTGACGCGGAGAACCCAAAGGCAAAAAGTGAGTTGGAGTTGGCAATTATGGGAGCCGGTTTTTGGATTGAGCACAACGACTCCACGGTTGAGCTTTTTGAGTGGGAAAAGCTTTGGACATGTGTACTTTCGGATTACAGCAGAGTTCGGGAGGTTCCGGGCCGGTGCAGAGACCCCGAAGGCAAAAAGTGACTTGGAGTTGGCTAAAATAGATTAATTAATTAATTAATTAATTTAATTAATTTGTATTTTGTTAGCCTGTGAAGGAATTAGAGAAGGAAAGGATGTGAGAGAGAGAGAGTGGGAGTCTTATTTAATTATATAGGCTACAGCTGCCTTCCACCCCAAGCATCTAATTAAGCCACCTTAATTAAGGGAGTGCCACGTCACTTCTTCTCCCTCAACTTGCAAAACAGAGGAAAAAGGGAGTAACAGAGGAAAAATCGAAAGAGGAAGAAAGTGAAGAAGAAGAAGAGTGGAGAGGGAAAAAATGGATTTTTCGGATGGTATTGGTGTGGACCTACTATAGAAACCGAGCGGAGCGTGCGCGTCGATCTCCTTGCAAGGTAAATCTATGTAGCAGTTTTTTTGTGATGAAGCTTGGTTTTCGGTTTTGTGTTGGTTTGATGGAGTAGGGGTTTGAGGAAGCTTTGTGTGTGCTTGTGGGTTGGTCTGGTGTACTTGGGTGGAGGACAGGCCGCTGCTGGGCTCTGCGCAGCGGGCGCCGCTCAGTGCGAGCGCGCGTAGCGGGCCAGGGCGCCGCGCGGGGGCAGTGCGGGCGCTGCGCATGAGCGCGCAGGGCGCCGCGCTGCGCATGAGCGCGCAGGGCGCTGCGCATGTGCGCGCGGGCGCGCGGATGGGCCGCGCGGGCGCGCAGGGGCGCGCGGCCTGCGCGCAGGGGTGCCGCGGGGGGGGGGCGCGGCAAGCGCGCAGTAGCGCTGCACAGGCACTATGCTGGGCCGCAAGGCCGCGCGCTGTGCGCGACTGACGCGGGCAGCGCGCGCGGCCGGCTGGGGCGGCGCGCGCGGCTGCTGCGTGCGGTCGGCGAGCGAGCAGGGGCGGTGCCGGTGGGCTGAGGGCGCGCACACCAATGCTGTTGTTGCCCGGGTGTCGCGAGTTCGTTTGTGAGCCGAGATTTACGGAATTTCATGGTTTTTCTCTCTTTTCTCTCTCAGGACGGCGCCTATTGTGGCAGATTTCAGCAAGGTGCCATGCGGAACCCGGATCGAGTGCGCGACACGCGGTTTTTACCTGAGCGGGTTGGATGTGTCTGTGCGAGGATGCCAGAGTGTGTGTGTATAATTGAGCATACATAAGTGAGTATGCTGAGGAGTTGTGTATGCTGGGGAGTTGTAATTAGAGTGTGTATGTGTAAGTGAAATTGTGTTAAAGTGAGCATGCTGTTGGTGGATTGTGGTGTACTTGGGCCTTTGTTTGCACTGTGAGTGGTCGTGGAGTGAGCCAAAGTACACGCGGATTTTCTTCAGAGGTGAGTATTTGGGATTCCAAGTTTTAATGGATTTTTAGATTCTTTACATGGTTTTGACGGATTATTGAGCGTGATTGGTTGGTTGCTTGTGCATGTGCTGTGAGTTGGCCGTGGGTGAGCCGGGTGAATGCATTTTTGTTGTGAGGACTCGGGTGGATTTGTTCGAGCTTTCGGGGATTTTTCTGTGGTTCGCGGCAGTGTGCGAGCGCGCGGCGCATTTTTTTCGGCGTTTCGTCAGATTGTGGATTCGGCGCTTCCCCGACTTCGGCTTTGCCTGCGGAAAGCGTTTCAGGTGGGTGTTCTGTTCCCAGAACCGATGGACGGTTCCTTAATTCTTATATTAGAATGCACGCATGTTTATGGTACAATAATTGCATGTTATTGGGAGGTAAGCTAGGAAGGATGATTGTGTAAAAAGGGAATTGCAAGACTATTATTTATATTAAATATTATCGAGAACTTGCAGCATTCATATATTCATGATGATGAATCGTAAATGCTTACCTAAGGGACTTACCCTACGTGAAGGACATTTGCATGCTAGTATGGTCATCTAGTTAGGCCATCTTTTACTGCTACACTACTTATTGGAACTTGACTTAGGAGAAACCATGCTTTTCCCTTTCTCCTCCTTGGTTAGTCAGGCGGTCTATGTTGCTCGGGTGCGAGCAGAGGTCTGGGGTAGTGTAGCCAGGACATTGGTGTCAGGGACGGGTTGTGTTGCTTTAGTGGTTGGGCTTTTCCACTTAGATCAGTGTCATGATCCAGTCCTGCTGAGTTATTCTACTATGATACTTGTTACACACACTCTTTGAGTCCTTGAGACTCCTATCCCCTATCGGTGTTATGCGTAGGCTGGCATACTCGATTGGGCAGGCACACACACTCCTTGAGTCCTTGAGACTCCTATCCCCTATCGGTGTTATGCGTAGGCTGGCATACTCGATTGGGCAGGCACACACACTCCTTGAGTCCTTGAGACTCCTATCCCCTATCGGTGTTATGCGTAGGCTGGCATACTCGATTGGGCAGGCACACACACTCCTTGAGTCCTTGAGACTCCTATCCTCTATCGGTGTTATGCGTAGGCTGGCATACTCGATTGGGCAGGCACACACACTCCTTGAGTCCTTGAGACTCCTATCCCCTATCGGTGTTATGCGTAGGCTGGCATACTCGATTGGGCAGGCACACACACTCCTTGAGTCCTTGAGACTCCTATCCCCTATCGGTGTTATGCGTAGGCTGGCATACCCGATTTGGCAGGCACAGCAGGCAGTATCAGTCTTACTAGTGGCACTAGGTTGAGGTCATAGTAGGCATAGCAGGCATAGCAGGCATAGCAGGCACGGCAGGCATAGTAGGCATGGCAGGCATGGTAGGCATGGCAGGCATGGTAGGCATAGTAGGCATAGCAGGCATGGCAGGCATGGCAGGCACGGCAGGCGTAGTAGGCACGGCAGGCGTAGTAGGCACGGCAGGCGTAGTAGGCACGGCAGGCGTAGTAGGCATAGCAGGCATAGCAGGCACGGCAAGCATAGTAGGCACGGCAAGCATAGTAGGCATGGCAGGCATGGTAGGCATGGCAGGCATGGCATGCATGGCAGGCATGGTAGGCATAGCAGGCATGGCAGGCATAGCAGGCATGGCAGGCATAGTAGGCATGGCAGGCATGGCAGGCATGGCAGGCATGGCAAGCGTAGTAGGCATAGCAGGCATAGCAGGCATGGCAGGTATAGGAGGCTTAGAGGCTTGATAGCTGTTGAGAGTCTCCAGCTTTCTTTATTTCAGTCTTCACGGCTTTTGTTAGTTTTTGTCTCTTGAGGACTTAGTGGGCAGACCGTCGGGTCTGACGGTGGTACCCATTGAGAACTCCCTTTTTGGTGTAGTTCTCACACCCATTGGGGGTTTTTTCCCTCCCTTTCTTTCCTCTCCTTTGTTTTGCAGAGTCTGAGTGGGCTTTGCTGATTCTGCGGTCGTTGATCGAGGCGAGGGAGTCGCGAGCTAGATCCCTACCCATGTTTGGAGAGTAGCGGTACCCCTTCAGAGGAGACCTTCAGTAGATTACTTGTTTTATTTCCTCTTTTGAGAGACTGTTGTAGTAAGGATTATATGTATTGAGAGCCTGTACACTGTTGTTTTTATTGGAGATACCTCCCTGTTGAGCTATGAGTTCTGTATCTGAGGATTTTGTACGATTATCTTTTAGGGAGGTGGACATTGTTGTATTATTTTCCAGTTGTACAGTGGATGATTTTATCTTTATAGCAGTTTTTATATTATAGCTCTGATATCTGTTTAGCTGTAGCACTTTTCTTACAGGTAGGACGCTTCGCCTATGCAGGTTTGGCATAGGTGGCGGATCTGTTGGCGAGCCCGGGTCGCAGTTTCGACCCCGGGGTGTGACAAGGGCGCAGATCGTGGATTCGAGAAGCGTCGTGGAGCGAGCGGGAAGATCTACTAGGAGCGTATGAAAAAGGTTGAGTCGTCTGTGAGTACGTTATATCACCTTGTACGTGTGTTAATTCTAGTGGATTTCGTCGTGTTATCGGTCCCGTGGTTTTTTACTCCGGTTTGGAGTTTTTCCACGTAAAAATCTTGCGTGTTCATTTATTTTCCGCATTGGGTTTTATTGCGCAATGATTTTTTGAGTGTTTATTGTTTACACCTATTCACCCCCCTCTAGGTGTTTTTTTCCCCTATTTAGATCCATATAGTTATAACCCAACAAGTGGTATCAGAGCGGGAATAGGGTTGTAAACAATGGTTGAAGGTGGAAACATCAATCGACCCCCTTTCTTTGATGGAACAAATTATGCGTACTGGAAAGTGCGGATGAAAGCTTTTTTAATTTCCATCGACGAAAGGGTGTGGCAATCAATTGAATTAGGATGGTCTAATCCAACTGAATTTTTAGATGATGTTCGCACCTTAAAACCTAGGTCGAAATGGACCAAGGAAGAGATAGATGCTTCTTCTTACAATGGCAAGGGAATTAATGCTTTATTTAATGCTTTGTCACAAACTGAGTTCTCTCGCGTCTCGGCATGTGAGACTGCGAAAGAAATCTGGGATGTTCTTCAAGTTACGCATGAGGGAACTAACCTAGTGAAGATTCAGAAACTGCAAATGCTTACGAGCAAGTTTGACTCTATCTCTATGGCAGAGAATGAATCTTTCACTGACTATTACACACGATTGCAAGACATCGTAAACTCATGTGCTAACTTGGGAGAGAAGATTCCAGAATTTAAAGTTGTAAGAAAAATTCTTAGAACTCTTCCTGAACGATTTCGCCCGAAGGTTGCAGCCATTGAAACAATTAAACACCCGGACGAAATGCGTGTAGAAGAATTAGTAGGTGCTTTACAAACTTATGAAATGACATTTCCTACTAACTATTCTTCTGGAAAAGCATCCTCTTCTAAGTCTTCAGGTTACGCATTGAAATCAACTAAAGAAGAAGACGCGGATTCATCCTCCTCGGACGACGACGAGAATCTTTCTATGGAGGACTTTGAGAAGCAGCTTGCTCTCTTGACAAGGAAGTTTCGCCGCAACTTCCGAAGGGGTAATTCAAGCAAGACTCCATCCTTCGGAAAGTCGAAGAAAGGCAAGGGTCCTTCAAGTTTCAAGTCAAGAAACCAAGAGAACTTCTCAAAGGATAAGAAAAGTTCAGAGGGACAAGTTCAGTGCTTCAAATGTCGAGGCTACGGCCACTGTAATAACTGCGAGTTTACCCTTCTTTTGGTACTACCGGTGACCTTTTCTTTTTCTTTCTTTCGAACCGTTCTTCAGCTAAGGGGGCCCGGGATACTTTTGTCGTGCGTTGTTTTGGGCAGGCCGTCGGGGCTCGCGGGTATTTTTAGGGGATAAAGCCCGCGAAATGAAGACCGGCGGCGCGATCGGATTTGATTTCCGACCCCGGAATCTCCCGGAATATTTTTCTGAAGTTGGCAGCAGCTCGGGTGTTCAGCACGTCTCATCAAAGGTAAATCAGACCCGGGTAAACCAGCCAAATTGAATCTATTTTTATTTGGGGGAGCTAGAATTAATTTAATTTAATTTAATTTAATTGGGAGGGTTAATTTAATTTAAGTTAATTCAACTTAAGCGGATTGGTAATTTAATCTAATCTAAACTTATTTCTGCTTGGGTTGGGTTCAGACTCATTTACGCCGAATCTGTTTATTAATTAGGAGTTGGGGACCTAGGTCGGGAACCCCAATCCCCTCCCTCCTTCTTTTACCCGAGGCGTGCGTACCCCGAGCGTGACCGAGAACGCGTTCCCCTTTCTTTTCCCTTTCAACGGCGTGGAGCACCGCTTCGAGGCGACCGAGAGGAGGCACGCCCTCTGCTAGAACCGGGTACGCAAGATCGGACGATCCCTCCTTCCCCAATCATCGTCGTCGAAACCGAGGTGAGACGGAGGTTGTCAATTCTTTTGTTCTTGGAGATTCTTGATCGTGCGGTTAGCGTAAGGACGGGGAGGAAAGGCACAGGCGACGGATTCTCCGGAATCCGCCGCATGAGCGAAGGTCCATCCCTCCCCAAACCGGCGACCCCACGAAACCGCACGGGGCCGGGGCTTGCACCCAGCCGCGTGCGGGGGTAAACCACACGGTGCGGGTACAACCCGCACGGGGCCGGGGCTCACACCCAGCCCGCGTGCGGGGGTAACCCGCACGGTGCGGGTACAACCCGCACGGGGCCGGGGCTTGCACCCAGCCCGCGTGCGGGGGTAACCCGCACGGTGCGGGTACGGCCGCACGGGGCCGGGGCTTGCACCCAGCCCGCGTGCGGGGTTAAACCGCACGGTGCGGGTGCGCACCGCACGGTTCGGGTGCGACCCGCACGGTGCGGGTGTGACCCGCGCGGGACCGGGCACACTCACGGCCGCGTGCCGACGGGGAGCCGCGGACCGGGACGGGGGATTGTCGTCCTTTTGGTTAGTCGAGTCGGGGCGCTGACTTTCCCCAGCGACAGGTGGGTGTGCGGGTCCGAGCGAGCGTACCGGGACGCGAGGGAGCCGAGCGTGATCATCTACTAGCGACAGGTGGGTTGAGAGTGGTATTTTAGCGTCAATTCCATTGCTCGTTTCAATTTAACTATTACATGTTAATGCTCATCTTAATGCTACTAGAAGTTATTGCTCTAATTGCTACGGGTTATTGCTACGCATTGTTAGTTAGGGGATTTCATGTTCTAATATTGCAGTTACTGTCTTTCCCTTGACTATGCTATTGGTAGGGCAACATGAGTTTACATACCTTTACTTTACTCTGACTTGCGCAACATGGTTATCGTTTTATTAGTTCATATACATTGCGATTACTGCTTTATTATTGTTCATGCGTTGTTATTCCTGGGCTCGAGGCAGCAACACGTGCACCCGCGGTTTGGCCACCGTGAGGGGTGCACTTTTCCGGAAAAGCGGTCTATGACCCGTGTATACCCACGAGGTGACGTAGTGGGGCCCCTTATTAGTTGTGGGGTTGAGGCGCCGAGGTGCGAGCGGTGCGACCCGCCGGTTTAGTTGTCCGGCGTGGTCGGGTTTCTGCAGGTACGGTATGGGCCGTCGGTAGTGGACCGATGCGGCCAGGTATTACAGGATGCAGGTATACAGGTTGCCATTCTTCCCTCCCCGAAAGGGTGGTTGCTCCGGTTATCGCCACGGTTTGTTTTTATTATTTCCCCTGCTCTGCATTTATTAGTCGCTGACTTCCCACTTGGTGACAGGGTCCAGGCGAGGGGAGAGGTAGGAGGCGGTGAGGACGGGGCGGTCGCAGCGGGATTGTGGGAGGCTCTGGATTATATACTTTCTTTTCTTTTCAGCTTTTCATTTATGTTGTAGGCATGTGTGAGGTTCCCGATACCCTTGTGGGGTCGACAAAGATGTCGGTATTTGGTTATTCGTTTATGCATTACTTTCCCTTTATTTTCTGCTGGCCGTTTGAAAACAAAACAAAGTCAAAGAAAAGATTGCGAAAACCGTTTTTAAAAATCTAAGTGTCGTGTGGGCACTGACTTCAAAACCGTGTGGATTTATGGATTGCGAAATGAGTTTTCAAAACTTGGGTGTCGTGTGGGCACCGTTTTCAAACCTCGTGGATTTATGTTGATTTCAAAACTAGTTTTCAAAATATAAGTGCCGGGTGGGCGCTCTTTCAAACCTGAGGATTTATCCTTTCCAAACTGATCGGCCAACTGTTTGAATGGTTAGAATTAATGATATACGATTCTGATTGTTGTGATTGAATGATTGTGTGTGACTCTGAACATGTACTAAACGCTACGCCGTGCATATACAGGGGAGACTCTGCCCGTTTACAGAGAGATCCTGTATATGCGGCGGGTCTGGGCACGCACCGGGGAGAAAGGCATTTCAAAAAAAAAAAAAAAAATGAAGGAACTTTGGACACGCTAATTTAACCTTTTTACTAAATGCTTCCGCAGAAAGAAAACCCCCGGGGCGTGACAGATTAAGATGGTATCAGAGCCAATTCATTCAATCACAACTGTTGATGCCGACATCCGTGGGAATGCTTCACATATCTACAAGTGAATGAAATGGGTAGGGCATAGGGCGGTAGAACGTGAGTGATCGGGGGGGGGGGGGAATTTGAGTCTTTTCTCGGGCGAAGTGATTCGCGGTCGTAGTTAAAGTCTGATGTTGACCCTGTCACGTGTGACAGCTATGGTTCGTACCAGATCGTCGGCGGGTGACGCCGAGGCAGAAGCGACGACATCGACGGCCGCGGAGAACCAGCTCCTGCGGCAGCAATTGCGGGAAATGGCGGGGCAATTGGCCACCCTCACCGATCATGTGCGTCAGTTGACGCAGCAGCAGCAGGCCGCGCCAGTGACGGCCGCCCCGGTCCCTCCGCCGGGGCCGACAGCACCCGCCGCGGCACCACCGACAGCACCACCACCAGCGGCGACTACGGGACCGGCACCAGGGACAACTAGCCGGGTTGTTCTGGAGGAAACAGTGGTCACGCCTACCCCTATCGCGGCTGCCGCCGCCACGAGTGGAAGGGGTGTGGTGATGACCGAGCGGGATCGAGTGCGGGCCAACTTGAAGGACTTTAAGAAACACGACCCGCCCACGTTCGAAGGAGATACGACTGATCCGTGGGTCGTTGAGAACTGGGTGGGGTCGATGGAGAAGCTTTTTGAAGATCTACTCATGGAGGATGATGAGCGGGTTCCCCTGGCAGTCCATTGCCTGGAGGGGAATGCCCGTTTATGGTGGAAGACGGTGCGCCCAGATCCAGCTAAGAGCACCGCTTTCCCGTCCTGGGAAACTTTCAAGAAAGAGCTATTCGAGGCCTTCTTCACCAGCAGCGTCAAGAAGAAGTTGGAAGATGATCTGAACCATATCCAGCAGGGAAACCGGACGGTCATGGAGTACCAACGAGAGTTCGTCCGCCTAGCGAACTGCGTCCCGTTCGTCATAAGGGACGAGGCTCATAAGGCGCAACTTTTTGTGGACGGCCTGCGGAGCAATATCTTTGAGGTGGTGCAAGCAGCTGACCTGCATACATTCCAGAAAGTGGTCGACAGGGCCACCACGGTGGAGCGGGGCTTTGCCATTACCCGCGCAAGAAGGGAGAACTCGGCGCGACTGGAGGACAGGAAGCGGCAGCAGCAGAACCAGGGAGGAGGCTCTTGGAGTGGGGGCGGAGCCCCCAAACGGTGGAAACCGCAGGCGGGACCCCGAGGAGCGCCGCCAGGAGGGCCGAGGCCGGGAAATAGGCATTGCGTGATTTGCGGGGGAGGGCATACTGCGGGAGAGTGCCCCCAAAGAGGCGACCACTGTTTCAGATGCGGCAAACGGGGGCACTTCCGCCGCAACTGTCCCTTGGGCGGGGGACCTGCACCCTCGGGAGCTTACACGCCCGCGCCACAGCTCTCAGGGCGGGGGAAAGCTCCTATGGCGTCAACTCCCAGGCCCCCCGCACCACGGCGTGAGGAGGATCGGCAGCCACAACCAGGCGGGAGGGTTTTCTCAATGACCAGCCAAGGGACCAATCCACCGGAGGACGCTCTTGCAGGTACTACTTCCGTTTCGAATTCCCGTGCTAGAACTCTTTTCGATACCGGAGCAACACACTCGTTCATCTCTCGTGACTTCGTTTTTATGCATGACCTCGAGGAAACCCCCCTTCAAAACTGCTTGACGGTGCAAACGGCGGGGGGGACTTTGGAGGCGGTCAGCTCAGTGGCCGCCTGCTCGATTAAGCTTGGGCGACTGGCTTGCCCATGGGACATGGTGGTAATCCCCTTGAAGGAGTACGACGCGGTGTTGGGCATGGACTGGCTCACAAGGTACCAGGCGCTCATTGACTGCGATAAGCGACAAGTGCGACTGCAAGAACCGGGTTTTCCTGAACATGTGTATATGGCGGGCAAAAGCATCACCTTCCCAGCGGTCATCTCAGCGGCACGAGCCAGAAGATTGGTAGAGGGTGGATGCGTGGCCTATTTAGCGTCGGTGGATCTGGCCACCCGACCCTCGTCGACACCTGCAGACATCCCGGTGGTGGGGGACTTCCCCGATGTTTTCCCCGCAGAACTGCCCGGGATGCCTCCGGAGCGAGAGGTGGAGTTCCCTATCGAGCTAGTACCAGGCACGCAGCCAATTACGAAGGCGCCCTACCGAATGGCCTTCGCGGAGCTAAAGGAGCTTAAAGCACAACTGGAAGACCTCTTGGATAAAGGGTTCATCAGACCGAGTGTGTCACCCTGGGGCGCACCGGTACTCTTCGTGCGGAAGAAAGACGGGAGCCTGCGTCTCTGCATCGACTACAGAGGGATAAACAAAGTTACGGTGAAGAATAAATACCCCCTACCCAGAATCGACGACCTCTTCGATCAGTTGCGGGGAGCGACGGTCTTTTCCAAAATTGACCTACAGTCGGGCTATCATCAACTCCGAGTTCGACATGAAGACATCCCCAAGACCGCCTTCCGGACTCGGTACGGCCACTACGAGTTCACGGTGATGCCTTTCGGGCTTACGAACGCCCCCGCAGTCTTCATGGACATGATGAATAGGATCTTCAGACCCTTCTTGGATCGGTTTGTGGTAGTCTTCATCGACGACATTTTGATCTACTCCACCACCGACGAGGAGCACGAGGACCATCTACGAACAATCCTGCAAACCCTCAGAGAGCAGAAGCTGTTCGCTAAGCTCAAGAAGTGTGAGTTCTGGCTGCGCGAAGTCGGCTTTTTGGGGCATGTGATCTCGGCACAGGGAATCGCCGTGGATCCCAAGAAGGTGGAAGCAGTGGTGGACTGGCAGCCGCCGACGTCAGTGACAGAAGTACGGAGTTTTCTAGGGCTGGCAGGATATTACCGGCGTTTCGTTGAGGGTTTCGCAAAGATCGCTACCCCTTTAAACCGATTGACCAGAAAAGGCGAGAAATTCATATGGACGGCCAAATGCCAGCAGAGTTTTGAGGAACTCAAGAGGAGGTTAACCAGGGCACCAATACTTGTGCTGCCGACGCCCGGAGAGGATTATGAAGTGTACTGCGACGCGTCACGGATCGGACTGGGAGGTGTTCTGATGCAACAGGGGAAGGTAATCGCTTACGCGTCCAGGCAGTTGAAGGACTACGAAAAGAACTACCCGATACACGACTTGGAATTGGCCGCCGTGGTCTTCGTTTTGAAACTGTGGAGGCACTATCTTTTCGGAGTCCACTGCAACGTTTTCTCAGATCATCAAAGTTTGAAATACATCTTTACCCAGAAAGAGTTAAATCTGCGGCAGAGGCGATGGCTCGAATTGTTGAAGGACTACGACTTGACGATTCAATATCACCCCGGAAAGGCAAACGTGGTAGCTGACGCACTGAGCAGGAAAGGGCATCAAGAAGGGACATCGGAGAGCGCGCTAACGAAGCAGGACCACCTGATCGCGGAGTTCGCGCGAATGCAATTGGAGGTGGTGCCGGCAGGCACGGTTATGCAACTTCTAACCTTGGTGGTCAAGCCGACGTTATTCGAGAGGATCCAGGAGGGGCAGCAGACCGACCCACACCTACAGCGCATACGAGACAAGATCCTACTGGGCCAAGAGATTGACTTTGCGGTGGAAAGCGACGGCACCTTACGGTTCCACGGACGGATCTGCGTGCCGAATTCAGCAGAGTTGAAGGAAGAGATCCTAGCTGAGGCACACCGAGCCCCTTATGCGGCACATCCGGGGGGCACGAAGATGTACAGGGACCTCAAACAGACGTTCTGGTGGCCTAAGCTAAAGGAAGACGTGACGCGACACGTAGCCCACTGCCTAGTATGCCAACAGGTAAAGGCTGAGCACCAGCGACCAGCAGGGAAGTTACAGCCCTTACCGGTACCAGAGTGGAAATGGGACCAGATCACCATGGACTTTGTCACTGGATTCCCTCGATCACAACAGGGCCACGACGCAGTCTGGGTCGTAGTCGACAGATTAACCAAGTCAGCACACTTCTTGCCGGTTCATACAACTTGGACCCGCGAACGGTTAGCTCAAGTCTACATCAGCGAGATAGTGAGACTACATGGGGTACCGGCGTCGATCACCTCGGACAGGGACACGCGCTTTGTCTCGAAGTTTTGGCAAAGTCTTCAGCGGGCCATGGGGACCAGATTACATTTCAGCACCGCCTTCCACCCTCAGACGGACGGACAGTCAGAGCGCACGATACAGACCCTAGAAGACCTGCTCCGCGCCTGTGCACTTGATTGGGGGGCCGGTTGGTCACGCTACCTACCCCTCGTGGAATTTGCCTACAACAATAGCTACCAAGCCAGCATTCAGATGGCACCCTACGAAGCCTTGTACGGAAGGCGCTGCCGATCCCCGATTTGCTGGGATGACTTGGGGGAACGGAAGCTCTTAGGACCCGACTTAGTGGAGGAAACTGAGGAGAAAGTGCGCCTTATCAGACAGCGCCTGCTGACCGCACAGAGCCGACAGAAGAGTTACGCAGACCAGAGGCGCCGTGACTTGGAATTTCAAGTGGGGGAGCAGGTGTTTTTGCGGGTCTCGCCATCCAAAGGAATCAGGCGTTTCGGGCTAAAGGGCAAGCTGAGCCCACGGTTTGTGGGGCCCTTCGAGATCTTGGAGCGCATTGGCCCAGTAGCTTACCGCCTCGCCCTACCACCAAACCTCGACCGAGTCCACAATGTGTTCCACGTATCAATGCTTCGGAAATATCTTCCCGACCCATCACATGTCCTGGACACCTCTGCACTCGAACTTAAGGAGGACCTGAGCTTCGAAGAAACCCCAGTGAGAATCCTGGCAAGGGAAACTAAATCACTGCGAAACCGAGCCATCCCCTACGTGAAGGTACTTTGGAGCAACCATGAAGAGCGGGAAGCCACTTGGGAACTGGAATCCAAGATGAGGGAGTGCTACCCCGACCTTTTCACTCCCACCCAGGATTGAGTTTCGAGGACGAAACTCGTTTTTAGAGGTGAGTGGTGTAATAACTGCGAGTTTACCCTTCTTTTGGTACTACCGGTGACCTTTCTTTTTCTTTCTTTCGAACCGTTCTTCAGCTAAGGGGGCCCGGGATACTTTTGTCGTGCGTTGTTTTGGGCAGGCCGTCGGGGCTCGCGGGTATTTTTAGGGGATAAAGCCCGCGAAATGAAGACCGGCGGCGCGATCGGATTTGATTTCCGACCCCGGAATCTCCCGGAATATTTTTCTGAAGTTGGCAGCAGCTCGGGTGTTCAGCACGTCTCCTCAAAGGTAAATCAGACCCGGGTAAACCAGCCAAATTGAATCTATTTTTATTTGGGGGAGCTAGAATTAATTTAATTTAATTTAATTTAATTGGGAGGGTTAATTTAATTTAAGTTAATTCAACTTAAGCGGATTGGTAATTTAATCTAATCTAAACTTATTTCTGCTTGGGTTGGGTTCAGACTCATTTACGCCGAATCTGTTTATTAATTAGGAGTTGGGGACCTAGGTCGGGAACCCCAATCCCCTCCCTCCTTCTTTTACCCGAGGCGTGCGTACCCCGAGCGTGACCGAGAACGCGTTCCCCTTTCTTTTCCCTTTCAACGGCGTGGAGCACCGCTTCGAGGCGACCGAGAGGAGGCACGCCCTCTGCTAGAACCGGGTACGCAAGATCGGACGATCCCTCCTTCCCCAATCATCGTCGTCGAAACCGAGGTGAGACGGAGGTTGTCAATTCTTTTGTTCTTGGAGATTCTTGATCGTGCGGTTAGCGTAAGGACGGGGAGGAAAGGCACAGGCGACGGATTCTCCGGAATCCGCCGCATGAGCGAAGGTCCATCCCTCCCCAAACCGGCGACCCCACGAACCGCACGGGGCCGGGGCTTGCACCCAGCCGCGTGCGGGGGTAAACCCCACGGTGCGGGTACAACCCGCACGGGGCCGGGGCTCACACCCAGCCCGCGTGCGGGGGTAACCCGCACGGTGCGGGTACAACCCGCACGGGGCCGGGGCTTGCACCCAGCCCGCGTGCGGGGGTAACCCGCACGGTGCGGGTACGGCCGCACGGGGCCGGGGCTTGCACCCAGCCCGCGTGCGGGGTTAAACCGCACGGTGCGGGTGCGCACCGCACGGTTCGGGTGCGACCCGCACGGTGCGGGTGTGACCCGCGCGGGACCGGGCACACTCACGGCCGCGTGCCGACGGGGAGCCGCGGACCGGGACGGGGGGATTGTCGTCCTTTTGGTTAGTCGAGTCGGGGCGCTGACTTTCCCCAGCGACAGGTGGGTGTGCGGGTCCGAGCGAGCGTACCGGGACGCGAGGGAGCCGAACGTGATCATCTACTAGCGACAGGTGGGTTGAGAGTGGTATTTTAGCGTCAATTCCATTGCTCGTTTCAATTTAACTATTACATGTTAATGCTCATCTTAATGCTACTAGAAGTTATTGCTCTAATTGCTACGGGTTATTGCTACGCATTGTTAGTTAGGGGATTTCATGTTCTAATATTGCAGTTACTGTCTTTCCCTTGACTATGCTATTGGTAGGGCAACATGAGTTTACATACCTTTACTTTACTCTGACTTGCGCAACATGGTTATCGTTTTATTAGTTCATATACATTGCGATTACTGCTTTATTATTGTTCATGCGTTGTTATTCCTGGGCTCGAGGCAGCAACACGTGCACCCGCGGTTTGGCCACCGTGAGGGGTGCACTTTTCCGGAAAAGCGGTCTATGACCCGTGTATACCCACGAGGTGACGTAGTGGGGCCCCTTATTAGTTGTGGGGTTGAGGCGCCGAGGTGCGAGCGGTGCGACCCGCCGGTTTAGTTGTCCGGCGTGGTCGGGTTTCTGCAGGTACGGTATGGGCCGTCGGTAGTGGACCGATGCGGCCAGGTATTACAGGATGCAGGTATACAGGTTGCCATTCTTCCCTCCCCGAAAGGGTGGTTGCTCCGGTTATCGCCACGGTTTGTTTTTATTATTTCCCCTGCTCTGCATTTATTAGTCGCTGACTTCCCACTTGGTGACAGGGTCCAGGCGAGGGGAGAGGTAGGAGGCGGTGAGGACGGGGCGGTCGCAGCGGGATTGTGGGAGGCTCTGGATTATATACTTTCTTTTCTTTTCAGCTTTTCATTTATGTTGTAGGCATGTGTGAGGTTCCCGATACCCTTGTGGGGTCGACAAAGATGTCGGTATTTGGTTATTCGTTTATGCATTACTTTCCCTTTATTTTCTGCTGGCCGTTTGAAAACAAAACAAAGTCAAAGAAAAGATTGCGAAAACCGTTTTTAAAAATCTAAGTGTCGTGTGGGCACTGACTTCAAAACCGTGTGGATTTATGGATTGCGAAATGAGTTTTCAAAACTTGGGTGTCGTGTGGGCACCGTTTTCAAACCTCGTGGATTTATGTTGATTTCAAAACTAGTTTTCAAAATATAAGTGCCGGGTGGGCGCTCTTTCAAACCTGAGGATTTATCCTTTCCAAACTGATCGGCCAACTGTTTGAATGGTTAGAATTAATGATATACGATTCTGATTGTTGTGATTGAATGATTGTGTGTGACTCTGAACATGTACTAAACGCTACGCCGTGCATATACAGGGGAGACTCTGCCCGTTTACAGAGAGATCCTGTATATGCGGCGGGTCTGGGCACGCACCGGGGAGAAAGGCATTTCAAACAAAAAAAAAAAATGAAGGAACTTTGGACACGCTAATTTAACCTTTTTACTAAATGCTTCCGCAGAAAGAAAACCCCGGGGCGTGACAGCCACATTTCAACGGAGTGTCCCAACAAGACCCTCAAAGAAGAAGCGATGCAAGTCGTCACTTGGGATGACAACTCAACGTCAAATGAGTCATCGCAAGTGATGAAGAAGACTCCGCGACAGCATCCACGCGTCCACCTCTTCACCCTTCATGTGCTTAATGGCAAGTACATCCGAGTCATTGTCCAACTCCACTATGAAAGATTGCAACGGACAATAATCTGATGATTCGGAAGGTGAAGATTTTGCTCTAGCCTACCACAGACTTTTGAGGGATTCAAAGAAATTGGCTAAGCAAAACAGGGGTTGAGAGGGAGATTGCAGGATCTCGAAGAAGAACTAAAAGGGTAACTTCTCTCTCGACCGATCTTGAAGTGGAAAGGTATAATCTGACAAAAGTAAATGTTCCCTTCAAGAGTCCAATGAGCAACTCGAGAAGAATTATATGGATATGGTGAACAAAGCGAACTACTTCTTGAAGCTCAACGGC
Organism: Tillandsia fasciculata; assembly: GCA_029168755.2. Classification (NCBI taxonomy): domain Eukaryota; kingdom Viridiplantae; phylum Streptophyta; class Magnoliopsida; order Poales; family Bromeliaceae; genus Tillandsia; species Tillandsia fasciculata. The sequence goes on from JAQOTM010000212.1 coordinate 85,212, forward strand.
GAGGCTCGACAGGAAAAATTGGAAATGACGGAGACCATACGCCAACTGAAGGATGACTTAAAGAGATTCTCTTCTGGAAGGAGTAAGTTGGACAGACTTCTTGGTCTTGGTCAAATGAATATTTCGGCTCGGATACACTCAAACTGGAGACATTCCAAGTTCGAGTGGGACAGTATTTGTGCCTCAGTCGGATCTCCTCCTCCGACACCGACTCACGTCAAGCAACGACAACAAGCCTACTTCATCCTTCTCGGGATCGTCAAGACCTAAGGTATTTTTTTCGTTGTGGCATTTCAGGGCACATAAGGAGATATTGCAAGACGGGAATCAAACGCACACCTCAAACACCTCTTGCAAAACGACTACCTCAAAGGTGATTCTTGGAAATCAATGGAAATCATTTGAAGGAAAAGAACCTTGGTAGTACTTCAAACAAGACGACGACAAAGAAAAGATCAATCATACAAGACGTCTTCATCAAGGAAAATTTCTCAAACATTGCCAACATACTCCAAAACTCAAAGGTTTGGGTATGCAAAGGTGAAATCTTTCCTTGTCTTTAATCTTTCTATGATTAAATGTTGTGTAGTTTTATGTAGACTATTTTCTTTCTTTTTCGTTGGCCAACTCGTCAACCATCTCTGGGAGGTAAATGGTATATTTTCTTATTGGTTGATGATTTTTCTAGATATACTTGGGTAGCATTTTTAAAAGAAAAAGCTGATACCTTTGATTCTTTTCTCGAAATTGCAATCGTATTATGATGAAAAGAATGAAAGGATTACTCGAGTTAGGAGTGATAGAGGTGGGGAATTCATAAATTCCAAATTCATTGATTTTTGCACTTCTAACGGCATTAAACATGAATTCTCTGCACCTTACACACCTCAACAAAATGGTGTAGTCGAGCGCAAAACAGGGTCGTACAGGAAATGGCACGTGTTATGCTTCACAGCCGGAACCTTACCTTTTTATTTTTGGGCTGAAGCGGTGAACACTGCTGTTTATGTTATCAATCGAGTGTATTTGCGCCCGGGGACTTTGAATACACCATATGAACTTTGGTTTTGTAGAAAACCTAACATCAAATATTTTCGTATCTTTGGGAGTCGGTGTTTTATTTTACGTGATCGTGAGAATCTTGGAAAATTTGACTCTCGAAGTGACGAAGGGATTTTCTTAGGTTATTCTACAAACAGCAGAGCATATCGAGTTTTTAACTTAGAATCTAAGACGATCGTAGAATCGATAAATGTTAAGGTAGATGAAGCTTTTCACTTTGAATCTGAAAAATCTACCCTCGATATCTCTCTTGATGATGATACACCTGCTAATGCATCTTCTTCTAACAATTCTTTCGATAATAATGATGCATCTAACGGTTCTTCAAGTTCATCTGATGTGCAGGAATCATCTCGTGTACCTCCGTCTACTCCTCTACCTCAAACGTTACGCATCTCCAAGGATCACCCTGAATCGAACATCATTGGAGATCCACAAGAAGGAGTTAGAACACGGAGACAATTGGTTTGCGGATTTGCATGCTATGTATCTCAAATCGAACCAAAGAACATCGATGAAGCTCTCCAAGATGATTACTGGATTAAAGCAATGCAGGAAGAGCTCCATCAATTCGAGCGAAACAAAGTCTGGGAATTAACGAAGCCTCCGAAGCAACACAATGTGATAGGTACCAAATGGATCTTCAAGAACAAGAAAAATGAAGAAGGTACTATCATCAGGAACAAAGCAAGGTTAGTTGCTCAAGGCTACTCTCAAGTAGAAGGTATAGACTTTGATGAAACTTTCGCCCCTGTAGCTAGACTCGAGTCCATTCGTATATTGTTTGCGATTGCTTGTCATTTTAAAATCAAATTATTTCAAATGGACGTTAAGAGCGCCTTTTTAAATGGGTTTTTAAATGAGGAAGTTTATGTAGCTCAACCGAAAGGTTTTGTGGATCATAAACTACCTAACCATGTTTTTCGTCTGAAAAAGGCTCTTTACGGTCTGAAACAAGCACCGCGAGCATGGTACGAAAGGTTGACAAAGCACCTTTTGGAAAAGGGCTACACTCGAGGGGGAGCTGACAGGACTCTCTTTGTGAAGCATTATCAAAACAATTTCATAGTTGCTCAAATCTATGTCGATGACATTGTTTTTGGAGCAACAAGAGATAATGATGCTTCAAATTCGCGGAGACCATGGAAAGCGAATTTGAGATGTCCATGATGGGCGAATTGACTTATTTTCTTGGATTACAAGTTAAACAAAACGATGAAGGTATTCACTTGTGTCAATCCAAGTATGCACTGGAGTTGGTCAAAAAGTTTGATCTTGAAAATTCTAAGGATTTTCCAACTCCAATGGGAACTAGCCATAAGGGACTTGGAAGTGAATCACATAGTGAGAATGTAGACGAGAAACTGTATCGCAGTATGATTGGAAGTCTACTGTATCTCACGGCTAGTCGCCCGGATATATCCTTCAGTGTTGGGATTTGTGCGAGATATCAATCAGCACCGAAGGAGGTTCACCTGAAAGCGGTGAAACGGATCATCCGATATATCAAAGGTACAATCAATTTCGGAATTTGGTATCCTATGGGAACGACTTTGGATATTGTTGGATACTCAGATGCCGATTGGGCTGGATCGGTGGATGACCGGAAAAGCACGAGTGGTGCATGCTTCTATCTAGGCCATTGCCTTGTTGCATGGCACAGTAAAAAGCAGAATTGCATAGCACTCTCGACTGCCGAAGCTGAGTACATTTCTGCAGGAAGTTGTTCAACCCAATTGATTTGGATGAAAAGCGTGTTGAGCGATTTCCGAATTTCAACATCTTCGGTAACCATTTTATGTGACAACACTAGTGCTATTAACATTTCAAAAAACCCTGTGTTGCACTCTAGAACAAAACATATTGAACTTAGATATCATTTTCTTAGAGAGCTAGTTGAATCAAACATTCTTCAACTGTCATATATTTCAACTGAGGATCAATTAGCTGATATCTTAACAAAACCTTTGGATCAAAAACGTTTTATTCACTTGCGTAAAGCAATTGGCATGCTTTCCTTGAAATAAACTCTTTTTGAAACCTTTGCTTAGGTTAGGTTTTGTTTTTGTTTTTGTTTTTGTTCTTTATCTATGTTTTATACATAGGACATAATTGAGCATAAATCATAATTGACTTTAATTGCATCCTTTATGCATTTAGAAATTTATTATCTTTTGATGTCATAATTTTTCAATGTTGCAACATGATCATTTACGTTAATTAAACCATCAT
>JAQOTM010000212.1:88605-118973 GCA_029168755.2 Tillandsia fasciculata
CATAAGCCTATGGTTTCTAAGTCTACCATGACCTCTCGAACCTAGGCTCTGATACCAACCTAATCTGCACGCCCCGGGGTCGAAACTGCGACCCGGGCTCGCCAACAGATCCGCCACCTATGCCAAACCTGCATAGGCGAAGCGTCCTACCTGTAAGAAAAGTGCTACAGCTAAACAGATATCAGAGCTATAATATAAAAACTGCTATAAAGATAAAATCATCCACTGTACAACTGGAAAAATATACAACAATGTCCACCTCCCTAAAAGATAATCGTACAAAATCCTCAGATACAGAACTCATAGCTCAACAGGGAGGTATCTCCAATAAAACAACAGTGTACAGGCTCTCAATACATAAATCCTTACTACAACAGTCTCTCAAAAGAGGAAATAAAACAAGTAATCTACTGAAGGTCTCCTCTGAAGGGGTACCGCTACTCTCCAAACATGGGTAGGGATCTAGCTCGCGCTCCCTCGCCTCGATCAACGACCGCAGAATCAGCAAAGCCCACTCAGACTCTGCAAAACAAAGGAGAGGAAAGAAAGGGAGGGGAAAACCCCCAATGGGTGTGAGAACTACACCAAAAGGGAGTTCTCAATGGGTACCACCGTCAGACCCGACGGTCTGCCCACTAAGTCCTCAAGAGACAAAAACAACAAAAGCCGTGAAGACTGAAATAAAGAAAGCTGGAGACTCTCAACAGCTATCAAGCCTCTAAGCCTCCTATACCTGCCATGCCTGCTATGCCTGCTATGCCTACTACGCTTGCCATGCCTGCCATGCCTGCCATGCCTGCCATGCCTACTATGCCTGCCATGCCTGCTATGCCTGCCATGCCTGCTATGCCTGCCTATGCCTGCCATGCATGCCATGCCTGCCATGCTGCCGTGCCTACTATGCTTGCCGCCTACTATGCTTGCCGTGCCTGCTATGCCTGCTATGCCTACTACGCCTGCCATGCCTACTACGCCTGCCGTGCCTACTACGCCTGCCGTGCCTACTACGCCTGCCGTGCCTGCCATGCCTGCCATGCCTGCTATGCCTACTATGCCTACCATGCCTGCCATGCCTACCATGCCTGCCATGCCTACTATGCCTGCCGTGCCTGCTATGCCTGCTATGCCTGCTATGCCTACTATGACCTCAACCTAGTGCCACTAGTAAGACTGATACTGCCTGCTGTGCCTGCCAAATCGGGTATGCCAGCCTACGCATAACACCGATAGGGGATAGGAGTCTCAAGGACTCAAGGAGTGTGTGTGCCTGCCCAATCGAGTATGCCAGCCTACGCATAACACCGATAGGGGATAGGAGTCTCAAGGACCTCAAGGAGTGTGTGTGCCTGCCCAATCGAGTATGCCAGCCTACGCATAACACCGATAGGGGATAGGAGTCTCAAGGACCTCAAGGAGTGTGTGTGCCTGCCCAATCGAGTATGCCAGCCTACGCATTAACACCGATAGGGGATAGGATCTCAAGGACTCAAGGAGTGTGTGTGCCTGCCCAATCGAGTATGCCAGCCTACGCATAACACCGATAGGGGATAGGAGTCTCAAGGACTCAAGGAGTGTGTGTGCCTGCCCATCGAGTATGCCAGCCTACGCATAACACCGATAGGGGATAGGAGTCTCAAGGACTCAAGGAGTGTGTGTGCCTGCCCAATCGAGTATGCCAGCCTACGCATAACACCGATAGGGGATAGGAGTCTCAAGGACTCAAAGAGTGTGTGTAACAAGTATCATAGTAGAATAACTCAGCAGGACTGGATCATGACACTGATCTAAGTGGAAAAGCCCAACCACTAAAGCAACACAACCCGTCCCTGACACCAATGTCCTGGCTACACTACCCCAGACCTCTGCTCGCACCCGAGCAACATAGACCGCCTGACTAACCAAGGAGGAGAAAGGGAAAAGCATGGTTTCTCCTAAGTCAAGTTCCAATAAGTAGTGTAGCAGTAAAAGATGGCTAACTAGATGACCATACTAGCATGCAAATGTCCTTCACGTAGGGTAAGTCCCTTAGGTAAGCATTTACGATTCATCATCATGAATATATGAATGCTGCAAGTTCTCGATAATATTTAATATAAATAATAGTCTTGCAATTCCCTTTTTACACAATCATCCTTCCTAGCTTACCTCCCAATAACATGCAATTATTGTACCATAAACATGCGTGCATTCTAATATAAGAATTAAGGAACCGTCCATCGGTTCTGGGAACAGAACACCCACCTGAAACGCTTTCCGCAGGCAAAGCCGAAGTCGGGGAAGCGCCGAATCCACAATCTGACGAAACGCCGAAAAAAATGCGCCGCGCGCTCGCACACTGCCGCGAACCACAGAAAAATCCCCGAAAGCTCGAACAAATCCACCCGAGTCCTCACAACAAAAATGCATTCACCCGGCTCACCCACGGCCAACTCACAGCACATGCACAAGCAACCAACCAATCACGCTCAATAATCCGTCAAAACCATGTAAAGAATCTAAAAATCCATTAAAACTTGGAATCCCAAATACTCACCTCTGAAGAAAATCCGCGTGTACTTTGGCTCACTCCACGACCACTCACAGTGCAAACAAAGGCCCAAGTACACCACAATCCACCAACAGCATGCTCACTTTAACACAATTTCACTTACACATACACACTCTAATTACAACTCCCCAGCATACACAACTCCTCCTCAGCATACTCACTTATGTATGCTCAATTATACACACACACTCTGGCATCCTCGCACAGACACATCCAACCCGCTCAGGTAAAAACCGCGTGTCGCGCACTCGATCCGGGTTCCGCATGGCACCTTGCTGAAATCTGCCACAATAGGCGCCGTCCTGAGAGAGAAAAGAGAGAAAAACCATGAAATTCCGTAAATCTCGGCTCACAAACGAACTCGCGACACCGGGCAACAACAGCATTGGTGTGCGCGCCCTCAGCCCACCGGCACCGCCCCTGCTCGCTCGCCGACCGCACGCAGCCGCGCGCGCCCGCCCCAGCCGGCCGCGCGCGCTGCCCGCGTCAGTCGCGCACAGCGCGCGGCCTTGCGGCCCAGCATAGTGCCTGTGCAGCGCTACTGCGCGCTTGCCGCGCCCCCCCCCGCGGCACCCCTGCGCGCAGGCCGCGCCCCCTGCGCGCCCGCGCGGCCCATCCGCGCGCCCGCGCGCACATGCGCAGCGCCCGCACTGCCCCAGCGCGGCGCCCTGCGCGCTCATGCGCAGCGCGGCGCCCTGCGCGCTCATGCGCAGCGCCCGCACTGCCCCCGCGCGGCGCCCTGGCCCGCTACGCGCGCTCGCACTGAGCGGCGCCCGCTGCGCAGAGCCCAGCAGCGGCCTGTCCTCCACCCAAGTACACCAGACCAACCCACAAGCACACACAAAGCTTCCTCAAACCCCTACTCCATCAAACCAACACAAAACCGAAAACCAAGCTTCATCACAAAAAAACTGCTACATAGATTTACCTTGCAAGGAGATCGACGCGCACGCTCCGCTCGGTTTCTATAGTAGGTCCACACCAATACCATCCGAAAAATCCATTTTTTTCCCTCTCCACTCTTCTTCTTCTTCACTTTCTTCCTCTTTCGATTTTTCCTCTGTTACTCCTTTTTCCTCTGTTTTGCAAGTTGAGGGAGAAGAAGTGACGTGGCACTCCCTAATTAAGGTGGCTTAATTAGATGCTTGGGGTGGAAGGCAGCTGTAGCCTATATAATTAAATAGACTCCCACTCTCTCTCTCTCACATCCTTTCCTTCTCTAATTCCTTCACAGGCTAACAAAATACAAATTAATAAATTAATTAATTAATTAATTAATCTATTTTAAGCCAACTCCAAGTCACTTTTTGCCTTCGGGGTCTCTGCACCGGCCCGGAACCTCCCGAACTCTGCTGTAATCCGAAAGTACACATGTCCAAAGCTTTTCCCACTCAAAAAGCTCAACCGTGGAGTCGTTGTGCTCAATCCAAAAACCGGCTCCCATAATTGCCAACTCCAACTCACTTTTTGCCTTGGGTTCTCCGCGTCAGTCCGGAACCTCCCGAACCCCGCTGTAAATATAAAGTACATCTGTTCCAAGTATTTCCAATTTTTCTGTACACCACTGTGGAGTCGAGGCTTTCCCAAAACCAGTCCTCTATCGGCGCGCAATGCCCGGAAAACTCCGAATCAAGCTGGGGCTTCCGCGTTGATCCGAATCAACCCGTACTCATCTGAAGACACATATGGAACATGCCCGAGGCGTTTTCTCCGCACCACACCATCTTGCGAGGTTGGTGCGCTCTACGAAGTCCTGGTACTCTACACTTGCGCGGTGAACTACCAAGGCTCTTTTCCTTTGAAAAGTTTGCATTCGATTTCTGAGGAATCACCTTTTTGGTAGTCGTTGCAAGAAGTGCTTGAGTTGAGCGTTTGGCTCCCATCTTGCAATTTCTCCTTATGTGCCCTGAAATGCCACAACGAAAACATACCTTAGTTCTTGACGATCCCGAGGAGGATGAAGTAGGCTTGTTGTCGTTGCTTGTCGTGAATTCCAGTGTCGGAGGAGGAGATACCGACTGAGGCACAAAAACTGTCCCACTCGAACTTGGAATGTCTCCAGTTTGAGTGTATCCGAGGCCGAACTTATTTGTTTGACCAAGACCAAGAAGTCTGTCCAACTTACTCCTTCCAGAAGAAAATCTCTTTAAGTCGTCCTTTAGTTGGAGTATGGTCTTTGTCATTTCCATTTTTCCCGTCGAGCCTCGCCGTAGAGCTTCAAGAAGTAATTCGCTTTGTTCACCATTTCTCATGTTCTTTCTCGAAAGCTCATTGGACTCTTGAAGGGAAACATTTGCTTTGGCTAAGTTATCCCTTTCCACTTCAAGATCGGTTGAGAGAGAAGTTACCCTTTTTACTTCTTCTTCGAGATCCTGCAATCTCCCTTTCAACCCCGTTTTGCTTTGCCAGTTTCTTTGAATCCCTCAAAAGCTTATGGTAGGCAAGAGCAAAATCTTCACCTTCAGAATCATCGATTCATCGTCCGTTGCAATCTTTTCAACAGGGAGGAGTTGGACAAGGAATCGGAGGTACTTGCCATCAAGCACATGAAGGGTGAAGATGTAGTGGACGCGTGGAAAGCTGTCGCGTTGTCTTCTTCATCACTTGAGGATGACTCATTTGACGTGGAGTTGTCATCCCAAGTAACGACTTGCATCGCTTTCTTCTTTGCCGGATTCTTGTTGGGACACTCCGTTGCAATGTGGCCGTAGCCTCGACATTTGAAGCACTGAACTTGTCCCTCTGAACTTTTCTTATCCTTTGAGAAGTTCTCTTTGCTTTCTTGACTTGTAACTTGAAGAACCCTTGCCTTTCTTCGACTTTCCGAAGGATGGAGTTTTGCTTGAATTACCCCTTCGAAAGTTGCGGCGAAACTTCCTTGTCAAGAGAGCGAGCTGCTTCTCAAAGTCCTCCATAGAAAGGTTCTCGTCGTCGTCCGAGGAGGATGAATCCGCGTCTTCTTCTTTGTTGTTTTCAATGCATAACCTGAAGACTTAGAAGAGGATGCCTTTCCCGAAGAATAGTTAGTAGGAAATGTCATTTCATAAGTTTGTAATGCACCTACTAATTCTTCTACACGCATTTCGTCCGGGTGTTTAATTGTTTCAATGGCTGCGACCTTCGGGCGAAATCGTTCAGGAAGAGTTCTTAAAATCTTTCTTACAACTTTAAATTCTGGAATCTTCTCTCCCAAGTTAGCACATGAGTTTACGATGTCTTGCAATCGTGTGTAATAGTCAGTGAAAGATTCATTCTCTGCCATAGAAATGGAGTCAAACTTGCTCGTAGCATTTGCAGTTTCTGAATCTTCACAAGGTTAGTTCCCTCATGCGTAACTTGAAGAACATCCCAGATTTCTTTCGCAGTCTCACATGCCGAGACGCGAGAGAACTCAGTTTGTGACAAAGCATTAAATAAAGCATTAATTCCCTTGCCATTGTAAGAAGATGATCTATCTCTTCCTTGGTCCATTTCGACCTAGGTTTTAAGGTGCGAACATCATCAATAATTTCAGTTGGATTAGACCATCCTAATTCAATTGATTGCCACACCCTTTCGTCGATGGAAATTAAAAAAGCTTTCATCCGTACTTTCCAGTACGCATAATTTGTTCCATCAAAGAATGGGGGTCGATTGATGTTTCCACCTTCAACCATTGTTTACAACCCTATTCCCGCTCTGATACCACTTGTTGGGTTATAAATTAATGGATCTAAATAGGGGAAAAAACACCTAGAGGGGGGTGAATAGGTGTAAACAATAAACACTCAAAAAATCATTGCGCATAAAACCCAATGCGGATCCCCACGACGAGAATACTGGTTGCCAGCTCTTCTGGAGGCCTATGTGGCGCGTTTGGTGGTGTTCGTGCGCCAATGGACACTAGTGTTGGGCTCGGAGTGTCTATGGATCACGAGAGTAGTCTGATGACCCCGTCGGATGCTTAGAAAGGGCTTTGCGCGCAATGGATATTAAAATTGGGCTCAGCGCGAAGTTTGGACCAAGAAACATTTTTCCGGATGCCTTCGGCAATTTTTAGAGTTGGAATTTGGCAAAACGGACATCAAATTTGGATTTAGCGCACGAAAACGATGAAATTGGGCTATTTACTTGATCTTTTTGCCACGGGTTACTGTTCACGCCGGAACAGTAACTCCGACGCCGGCGGGCAGCTCCGGCGACGGCGGAGGGCGGCGGCGCGACGGCGGGCATGCTCGGGAGCGGCGTCGGGCAGGCGCGGGCAGCGCACAGCGCGCGGGCAGGCGCGGGGGCAGCCGCGCGGTCCACCGCGGAGGCGTGCACCGGGGGCAGGCCACGTGGCATGGTAGGATTGGCCGGTTCAGCGGTCGTGGTCCACGGAATAGATCGTGGGTGTACGGTGGACCGGGGGTGACACGTGGCGGAGGTTCATTGGCGCGGTGTTGTGCGCCGGGTCTACGGAGCAGGGTCTTATCGCCTCGGGGCGCGTGCGTGCAGAGGCGGCAGGCGGCGGCGCAGGCGCGCACATGGCCGCTGTCGGCTTCTCCCGCGCTTGGGCGCGCCACGTGTCGGCACCACAGCGGGCCACGTGGCGCGATGTCGGCGGTTGGTTTCGGTGTTGTGTGTTCGGCGGGCCACGTGGCAGGAGACTAGTGGACGGTTCCGGTGTTCTGTGTTCGGCGGGCTACGTGGAGGCCACGGGGATTCGGCCTGCACAGTGTTGGGCCGGGCCAACACTTTAGCAGCCCTGGAAAAATTCGGGCGCCCGAATCCCAGGATACATTGGGTATTTTGGCAAATGTTTTTCTGGCCTATTTAAGCGACCCGAGCTGCTTCTTTTCCCCTTTTTCCACCATTTCCGAGCTTCAAACCAACTTGAGACCTTCAGCAAAGTTGATCCCCACCTTGTGCTGCATCCATCTGCAGAGTTTGGAGATTTTTGGTGGCACGCTTATCGAGGTTTCCATTTTTGCGGCGCGGCGCGACGCTCGTCCATTTGTGTTCCCTTTCGTCGCATTTCGGTGCACGAGCTCCCCCGGCCTACTCCGACCTCCTTTTCAGGCGATTCTTGTGCCGTTGGATCCGCGACTGACAGAGCTACGATCTTGGTACTTTCTTCTTCCCCTGGTTTCACACTTTTCGAGGAGTTGTTCCATGTTTACTGGGACCTCATTTTCTGATGGAATTTCTGGACAGCGATACCTTGCCGGATTTTTATCTCCGCAACCGGGCATCGGATGAAGATGTGCCTGTACACTTTTTTCATCTACTCGACGCGAGGATTATCATAGTATTTTTATTGGATTTTCCTAAGGCTTTCCTAGAGGTAGATTTTTTCTCCTTTATCTGTACAAGGAAATACAGACGTATGGTTGTGTGTTTGTGAGCGCCCTATGTTGTGGAATTTGTAACTCGGCCTACGGGGCTCAGAATTTGGCGTGCAGGTACTCGTTTCGAAGGTATCGATGCGAGGAATGCGACAGTATTTTTGCTGGATTTTTCTGAGTTCTTGCTGCAGGTGAAAAGTCTGCGTCTTTGGAACTGTTCCAACAGAATTATTGTACTTGGGCATTTTGGAATAAAAATGTAATTTTGAACCCTATAGTTGTACCCAGGAAGGTTCGCGACTGTTTCTGAACCTGTTGGAACTGGAGAAAATTGAAGGTAGTGGATTTTGAGTGTTTTCAGCTGATTGGAGCTGAGGCTTTCGCGACTTGTACCGACGATGCAATTCCGGCAGAATTGGACTGTGAGCGCCTACACTCTCCACCGACCTCAGGTTTGCCTTGGTTTAAGCACTTCAGGTGGGTAAGCTTAATCTTGGTAACCGTATAAGTTTTTATATCATGGTGAATGCAAGTGCACCTGTGGGGCTATCGCCCCTCTATAATTGCTAACAGGCATATTATTGTACAACCGATTTGAGCGAGAGGCAAGCAAGGAATGACCTACTTGGGTGAGGTTAGTATGCCATAGTAGGAATATTTTAGCATGCTTTACTAATAAATGTTTCACCTACTTTGACTGTTTCTGAGGACAAAGCATGCTTGCATGGACATGTAGTTAGGCCATCTTTTACTGCTGCACTACTTTTGGAACTTGACTTAGGAGAAACCATGTTGTCTCTTTCTCCTCCTTTGTTAGTCAGGTGGTCTGTATTGCTCAGGTTCGAGCAGGGGTTCTGGGTAGTGTAGTCGGGACTTGATGTCTGGGACGGTTGGATTAGTTGTGGGGCTTTGCGCAACCGCGGATATTGGCGGTTGACCGGACATTTATTTATGCACCAGATTGGGTATCTGATTTCTCTAATGGATGGAGTTTCCCACTATTTGAGTATTTCGCATCTGATTAGACCGAGGCTTTCCTTAGGGGTTGGGCTTTCCCACTTGATCAGAGTCATGATCCAGTCCTGCTGATTTATGATACTTGTTACTGAGGCACTTTACTCGTGTGGGTTGCTCCCCTCGAGTGCTAACTCGAGTGGCGATTTATAGACTTCGAGTCCTTGAGACTCTCATCCCCTATCGGTGTTATGCGTAGGCTGGCATACCCGATTTGGCAGGCACAGCAGGCAGTACCAGTTTTACTGGTGGCATTAGATTGGGTTTATTACAGACACTTGTTTTTTAGTTGCACTTGTGTCAGGGACCGAGTGGAGTCTATAGCTGTGTTTAGACTAGTGCTAGTGTTGTTGGGAACCGTTGGGGATACGGTGGTCCCAGGGTCATCGTGAGTTGTTGACCGTTGTTAGGCAGGCAAGGCAGGCATAGCAGGCATAGGCAGGCAGGGCAGGCATAGCAGGCATAGGCAGGCAGGGCAGCATAGCAGGCATAGGCAGGCATAGGCAGGCATGGCAGGCCTAGCAGGCATAGGCAGGCAGGGCAGGCGTAGCAGGCATAGGCAGGCATGGCAGCAGGGCAGGCGTGGCAGGCATAGGCAGGCAGGCAGGCAGGGCAGGCATAGCAGGCATAGGCAGGCATAGCAGCATAGGAGGCATGGCAGGCATAGCAGGCAGGGCAGACATGGCAGGCATAGGCAGGCAAGGCAGGCAGGGCAGGCGTAGCAGGCATAGGCAGGCATGGCAGGCAGGGCAGGCATAGCAGCATAGGCAGGCATAGCAGGCATAGCAGCATAGGCAGGCAGGGCAGGCATAGTAGGCATGGCAGGCATAGCAGGCAGTGCCAGTGATTACTGGCCTATCGATTGGTCGTTTGTGCACCTCATGTGCTGGTGGTTGCATACCACCCTTGGGTTCTTCCCTTTTGGCTTTTAGCTAGAAGCTTGGCAACTGTTGAGAGTCTCCACCTTATTTCAGTCTTTACAGCTTGGGTTAGTTTTGTCTCTTGAGGTCTTGGTGGGCAGACCGTCGGGACTGGCGGTGGTACCCACTGAGAACTCCCTTTTGGGTAGTTCTCACACCCTCTGGGGGTTTTCCCCTCCTTTTCTTTCCTCTCCTCTGTTTTGCGAGTCCTAGCGGATGTTTGCTGATTCTGCGAGTGTTTGATTGAGGTGAGAGAGTCGCGAGCTAAGATCCCTACCGTCGTTGGAGAGTAGCGGTACCCCTTCAGAGGAGACCTTCAGTAGATCAGTTGTTTATCTTCCCCTCTTTTGAGAGACTGATGTAGTGAGGATATTATGTATCGAGAGACTGTACACTGTTGTTTTTATTTGGGGATACCTCCGGTTGAGGACCAGAGTTGTACTTGAGGATATTGTATTATTATTTTTGGGAGACAGAATTATTGTATTATTTCAGTTGTACAGTGATTTATTTTAGTTATACAGCAGGTTTTTTTTACTTATAGCTCTGACATTATGTTTAGCTGTAGTACTTTTCTTGCAGGTAGGACGCTTCGCCTATGCAGGTTGGCATAGGTAGCGGATCTGTTGGCGAGCCTGGGTCGCAGTTTCGACCCAAAAAATCATTGCGCAATAAAACCCAATGCGGAAATAAAAATGCACGCAAGATTTTTACGTGGAAAAACTCCAAACCGGAGTAAAAAACCACGGGACCGATAACACGACGAAATCTACTAGAATTAAAACACGTACAAGGTGATATAACGTACTCACAGACGACTCAACCTTTTACCATACGCTCCTAGTAGATCTTCTCCGCTCGCTCCACGACGCTTCTCGAATCCACGATCTGCGCCCAACGCTGAATCCACAGCGTCCAACGTCGTGTCCACGACGTCCGACCGAATCCACGGTCTTCACCCAGTAGCACGCTTCGAATCCACGAACGTACCTCGCTCCGAATCCACGAAAGCGGTTGCACCTTGAATCCACAAGGCCACGCGAGTCCACGCGCCGATTTTGGGAAAATCGTTGTTTTTGGGTGGTGATGATCCGCCGAATACTTAGATTAGAAATAGATCGGAAATACCATCTAAGTATTCATTAATTTGATTCTACTCAAAATCTGAGTTTGGAAAACCTAGAATCAAATTAATCAATATAGATGAAGAAACATAGAATTAAATCTATTGATTTCCTTTCTTCTCTATATGTGGATTTTTCTTTTCGGCTTATTTTTCTATTCATTCATGCGTTACCCTAAAAATGAATCATAGGGTCTATTTATAGGTTAGAAACCATTGGAAGAATAAAGATCAAAAACTAACCTTTTCTGAATTTTACAGGACGGCGATCCGGATCGGATTTACTGCGATCCGGATTGCCGTAACGAGATTGACAATTCCAGAAAACAGGGTTCGGGATCCGGATTGAAATGCCCGATCCGGATCGTTCATGAATTTCAGCAAAACCATGTTCGGGATCCGGATCAGATTGGCTTGGATCCGGATTGGATTTGCATATGAACCAACACCCTTCGGGATCCGGATTGGAAGGCTGATCCGGATCCTGAACATGTCCCATGTCCAGTTTTTGATTTTTATGCAATTAAATTCTTCCAAGTGTTTCTACACTATAAGAAGTATTCGGATCACCAAAAATCTTTAGTTAAACATACCTGATCCTTTTGAATTCTTCTTTCTTGAGATTGAGGTATATGATCCAAACTTTCTTCATCTTCAATCTTCAAGACTTAACACTTTCACGAAATACGCCAACTCAAATTCCGTAACACCCATCGCTAGTATGCCCCGAACAACCCTACTGTTGTTGTTCACCAAGGGCGAACTACCCGTCCAGTCTCCCACCGCGACATTCGATAATCCGGAGGTCATGTCCCCCCCACTACCCCTCAAAGTGATAAACATAACAATAACGCAAACATACACGAAGAGGTTCTAAGGGGTACCCACCTCGAAGTCAGTCGAACGAACACCCCCGACGTAGGCCGGTCCCGAACTCCCGCATGACTACCGGGAGGCTGGTGCTGAACTGCTGGGCCCTGAACAGAAACTGTGATCAGGAAAAGACTCACTCATACCCATCCCGACAACACTACTGTAATCTGAATCCATTCTTTTGTACCGTGGTACGCGAAACACGCACCAGAAATCGTAAAACCGACGATTTCGCCGATTTACGGAACGATATCCGATTTCCGCTCAACCGGAGTCTACGGAACTTAAACAAAATGCCTAGTCGGTGTGTAATTACTGTCTAAAGACAGCCAGTGCATTACAATTACACTTTGGTACCTAACACAATCTAAAATTGCATAGTAACATGGTTTTGAACCACTGTTTTGATCCGTTCTCTAAATCCGGGAAACAAAAAACAGCGCTGTAAGTTTCAGCGCGCCCGGTTCGACGAGACGAAGCTCGTGCTCGTAGACTTGGGTCGGCATGAGACCCGAGGACAAAGTTGGCCCATGAACACTTAGGGCACAAATCACAACTTCACTAATTGATGCCATACACTTAAAATAATTGAGCTATAACTAGAGCATCATGTATATAAACATCTGAGAAGTGTGATGCTCACCGGAAGCCTGCCGAGGACTGGCCGGAAAGATCGCCGGAGTAACTCCTCTAATTGAACAAGGCTCGGGTTGCACCAACTCGAACCCACCCTGCATCCCAAAGCCAACAGAGGCAAACATCAGAACCAGGGTGTTCACAGGTAAGGTCTGGACCAAGCCAGGTCTGACGGCGGCGGCCGAGAAACACCAACCAAAACCCAATTTCAAAATAATTGAACCAACTTAATTAACCGAGGCCTACTGACCAAACCAACTTGATAGAAACACTTAAAATGGCGGCTAGGGTCTACCTGAGTGGTTTTCCGGCAACCAGGAGCGGCGGCGGCGACGACGGCCGGAGCTCGGGTGCAAAAAATGGTGCAACTGCACAACCACAAAACCCTACGTTAAAAGTCCCATGCAACTTCACGAGAAGCTTAATATAAGACCAAAGAACTCACCTGAGTCGTTTTCCCACCGTGCGGAGCCCCGGCGATCGCCGGAGTTCAAGCTCGGGGAAAACAAGCCCTCTAATGGCGGATTCCGGCCGGCGGTGTTCGGGCCGGCGCAACCTGGACCGAAAGCCCTCCCTTGGCCCTACGATGCTTGCTGAGGTGGTGGCCGGTGACAGGGGTGAGCGGCGGCGCCGGACGGCGAAGATCGGTGAAGGTGCAAAATAGCCCCATTCTAGGGCTCAACCGTTCGACTCAGATCCCGGCCCGATCTTCACCAAACTTCTAGGGAAGCTTGCAGACATCGAGAAGATCAGTCTCAACGGTTTGATCTTGAATCCAATGGTTGGACGAAGCTCGAGCAAGAACTTAGCCGAAGACGGACTTCTGGCAAGAAGGTGCTCCCGCCGGCAGCCGGGACGACGGCGACGGCTCCAACTTCACAGGTAAGGTCCTCTCGATGTCAGAATGTGCATGCAAGGGTCCAAGGGCCAAAAGAATTCAAAACTTTCAACCTCTTACCTCGCCGGAAAATCTTGAGGACGAGGAAGACGACCGCGACGGCGCACGGCGGCGGATGGCGTCGACTTCACCTTGGCTCGGTCGCGGCCACACCGAGGAGGTTCTAGAATGAGTTTGGACCAACTTGGGTCCTTCCCAAGCACCCTCCTCACCAACAACCCGAGAGAAGAAGCTCCCTTGTCTTCTTCTTCTTCTTCTCCAGCGACGAGGTGGCGGTGGCCGGTGCGCTACCTCCGTGGAGTGCGGCAGAGGGAGAGGGTGCCGTTGAGCTGGCGGCTGCAGGGCTAGGGCTACAGGGTTTAGGGTTTAGTGAAACCTAACCAGAGTTGGTGTATATATAGTGCATATAGCACAATTGCATTCTAACCCCTCTACTCTTCATATTTTGAGCCCAGGCCGGACAGTAATACTTGTCTCGCACTTAAGTCCCTCTCCAAGGAGCAGCACGTAAAACGGAGCATGAAATATAGGGTATATTATGCAAAACGCCGTATTTTCCATTGTATTTCATGCTTTTCGAGGCAAACGGGTCGTCAAACTGAACAACGGATGCCACCATGACGTCCGGCTCGACGAGATCTACAAAGTAGTGATTTTGGTTTGTCGCATTCGATCCCCTACAATTTTAAAATCCATCAAATACGGTAAATTAAACAGTTCTGCACGCTTTACGATGCTTCCGGCTCGTCAAACGAAAATTTGGTCAACGCCACTGTGCTCAGAACGACGACGCCATTCAAATCGACTACCTAGATCATCAGATTCAGACTCCAGACAGTCGATCTGCCGACGTTGGCTAGCGAGGGAAATTGATCAGGGAGTTACTATTCACTTCACTATTCACTTAAGTCGCGGGTCCCACTAGTTTCCTTGCTAAGTTCAGGGCGATCCGACCGTCGGATCGACAAACGGTCTATACCATTTTCACTCGATTTGATGAGACGGTCGCACTGGAGACCTCAAATTTCCGAGATCAGATTCGGATCGGAAAGGCGAAATTTGTGCTTTGGAAACTGTGCCGTCCGCACACCGTGTACACACCACTGAGGTTAAATTTGTTCCTCGCACACATTCACACCTGAAAGACACTCTTTATTCCAACTCAAATTTCCCAAGTATTACACCTTGTTTATCTCTCGATAGTCAATACACAGATGTAAACTCCCATCCTTCTTTCGTACGAAGAGTACGGATGCGTCCCAAGGCGACACACTTGGTCTGATAAACCCTTTATCCAGAAGATCTTCCAGTTGTGTTTTAAGTTCCTTCAATTCCGTGAAAGCCATTCTGTACGGTGCCTTTGTGATGGGTTGCGTGCCCGGAAGAAGCTCTATAGGGAAATCGATCTCTCGCTCGGGGTGCATCCCCGGGAGTTCGGTTGGGAAATCGTCTGAAAAATCCCTTACGACCGGGATGTCGGAGAGCGGTGAGGTAGGTCGAGTCGCTAAGTCCACTGAGGTCAAGTAAGCTACACATCCGCTTCCAATCTGTCTTCTGGCCCGTGATGCGGAGATAACGGTCGAAAAGAAGGTGCTCTTACATGCCAAATACACATATTCCAGGAAACCAGGTTCCTGTAGACGCACTTTATGCTTCTCGCAGTCGATCACCGCTTGGTGTTTAGTAAGCCAAAGCACCCCGAGTACTATGTCGGAACCCCCTTGCGGGATTCCCGTCAGTTCCAAGTGTTAAGGAATTTGTTTTGGCGCATTTCGTGCAAGTCTTAAGTCTTGAAGATTGAAGATGAAAGAAGTTTGGATCATATACCTCAATCTCAAGAAAGAAGAATTCAAAAGGATCAGGTATGTTTAACTAAAGATTTTTGGTGATCCGAATGCTTCTTATAGTATAGAAACACTTGGATGAATTTTTTATTGCATAAAAATCAAAAACTGGACATGGGACATGTTCAGGATCCGGATCAGACATTCCAATCCGGATCCCGAAGGGTGTTTGGTCATATGCAAATCCAATCCGGATCCAAGCCAATTCTGATCCGGATCCCGAACATTGGTTTTTGGTGAAATGTATGAACGATCCGGATCGGGCATTTCGAATCCGTTCTGGAATTGTCTGTCTCGTTACGACAATCCGGATCGCAGTAAATCCGATCCGGATCGCCGTCCTGTAAAATTTCCAGAAAAGGTTAGTTTTTGATCCTTATCTTCTTCCAATGGTTTCTAACCTATAAATAGACCCTATGATTCATTTCTAGGGCATCGGAAAATAAATAAAAATAATAGAGCCGAAAAAGAAAAATCCACATATAGAGAAGAAAGGAAATCAATAGATTTATTCTATGTTTCTTCATCTATATTGATTGATTTGATTCTAGGTTTTCCAAACTCAGATTTTGAGTAGAATCAAATCAATGAATACTTAGATGGTATTTCCGATCTATTTCTAATCTAAGTATTCGGCGGATCATCACCACCCAAAAACAACGATTTACCCAAAATCGGCGCGTGGACTCGCGTGGCCTTGTGGATTCAAGGTGCAACCGCTCTCGTGGATTCGGAGCGAGGTACGTTCGTGGATTCGAAGCGTGCTACTGGGTGAAGACCGTGGATTCGGTCGGACGTCGTGGACTCGACGTTGGACGCTGTGGATTCAGCGTTGGGCGCAGATCGTGGATTCGAGAAGCGTCGTGGAGCGAGCGGAGAAGATCTACTAGGAGCGTATGGTAAAAGGTTGAGTCGTCTGTGAGTACGTTATATCACCTTGTACGTGTGTTAATTCTAGTGGATTTCGCCGTGTTATCGGTCCCGTGGTTTTTTACTCCGGTTTGGAGTTTTTCCACGTAAAAATCTTGCGTGTTTATTTTTTTTCCGCATTGGGTTTTATTGCGCAATGATTTTTTGAGTGTTTATTGTTTACACCTATTCACCCCCCTCTAGGTGTTTTTTCCCCTATTTAGATCCAATTATTATAACCCAACAAGTGGTATCAGAGCGGGAATAGGGTTGTAAACAATGGTTGAAGGTGGAAACATCAATCGACCCCCTTTCTTTGATGGAACAAATTATGCGTACTGGAAAGTACGGATGAAAGCCTTTTTAATTTCCATCGACGAAAGGGTGTGGCAATCAATTGAATTAGGATGGTCTAATCCAACTGAAATTATTTCTGATGTTCGCACCTTAAAACCTAGGTCGAAATGGACCAAGGAAGAGATAGATTCATCTTCTTACAATGGCAAAGGAATTAATGCTCTATTTAATGCTTTGTCACAAACTGAGTTCTCTCGCGTCTCGGCATGTGAGACTGCGAAAGAAATCTGGGATGTTCTTCAAGTTACGCATGAGGGAACTAACCTTGTGAAGATTCAGAAACTGCAAATGCTTACGAGCAAGTTTGACTCTATTTCTATGGCAGAAAATGAATCTTTCACTGACTATTACACACGATTGCAAGACATCGTAAACTCATGTGCTAACTTGGGAGAGAAGATTCCAGAATTTAAAGTTGTAAGAAAGATTTTAAGAACTCTTCCTGAACGATTTCGCCCGAAGGTCGCAGCCATTGAAACAATTAAACACCCGGACGAAATGCGTGTAGAAGAATTAGTTGGTGCATTACAAACTTATGAAATGACATTTCCTACTAACTATTCTTCTGGAAAAGCATCCTCTTCTAAGTCTTCAGGTTATGCATTGAAATCAACAAAAGAAGAAGACGCGGATTCATCCTCCTCGGACGATGACGAGAACCTATCTATGGAGGACTTTGAGAAGCAGCTCGCTCTCTTGACAAGGAAGTTTCGCCGCAACTTTCGAAGGGGTAATTCAAGCAAAACTCCATCCTTCGGAAAGTCGAAGAAAGGCAAGGGTTCTTCAAGTTACAAGTCAAGAAAGCAAGAGAACTTCTCAAAGGATAAGAAAAGTTCAGAGGGACAAGTACAGTGCTTCAAATGTCGAGGCTACGGCCACATTGCAACGGAGTGTCCCAACAAGAATCCGGCAAAGAAGAAGGCGATGCAAGTCGTCACTTGGGATGACAACTCAACGTCAAATGAGTCATCCTCAAGTGATGAAGAAGACAACGCGACAGCATTCCACGCGTCCACATCTTCACCCTTCATGTGCTTAATGGCAAGTACATCCGATTCACTGTCCAACTCCTCCCTGTTGAAAAGATTGCAACGGACGATGAATCGATAATTCTGAAGGTGAAGATTTTGCTCTTGCCTACCATAAGCTTTTGAGGGATTCAAAGAAACTGGCAAAGCAAAACAAGGGGTTGAGAGGGAGATTGCAGGATCTCGAAGAAGAAGTAAAAAGGGCAACTTCTCTCTCAAACGCTCTTGAAGTGGAAAGGGATAATCTGATCAAAGCAAATGTTTCCCTTCAAGAGTCCAATGAGCTTTCGAGAAAGAACATGTAAAATTGGTGAACAAAGCGAATTACTTCTTGAAGCTCTACGGCGAGGCTCGACAGGAAAATTGGAAATGACAAAGACCATCTCCAACTGAAGGATGACTTAAAGCGATTTTCTTCTGGAAGGAGTAAGTTGGACAGCTTCTTGGTCTTGGTCAAACAAATAAGTTCGGCCTCGGATACACTCAAACTGGAGACAGTTCCAAGTTCGAGTGGGACAGTTTTGTGCCTCAGTCGGTATCTCCTCCTCCGACACCGGAATTCACGACAAGCAACGACAACAAGCCTACTTCATCCTCTTCGGGATCGTCAAGATCTAAGGTATGTTTTCGTTGTGGCATTTCAGGGCACATAAGGAGAAATTGCAAGATGGGAGCCAAACGCTCAACTCAAGCACTTCTTGCAATGACTACCAAAAGGGTGATTCCTCAGAAATTGAATGCAAATTATTCGAAGGAAAAGAGCCTTGGTAGTTCACCGCGCAAGACGACATCATCAAGGAGCAGCGATCAATCTAACAAGACGCTTTCACCTAGGAGAATAACTTCACGAACATTACCGACGCATTCCAAAAAGGTTTGGGTGCGCAAAGGTGAAATTTTCCCTTGTCTTGTTACTAATATTTCCTTGCATGCATATGATAATTCGTCTTGGTATCTGGATAGCGGATGTTCCCGTCACATGACCGGTGACAAAAACTGCTTTCAAAATTTTGAGAAAATCTCCGGAGGACTTGTAGTTTTCGGAGACGGTCTATAGTAATCCGGAATATTTTATTTTTAATAAATAAAATAAAAGTTGAATTTGTAGCCTGAGTTAGATTCTAAAGATCTAATTTGATCTGTTTGATCAATTGCCGGTGTGCAAGTTGCACGAATTACGAGGCAAAAAGGCTAATTTCCAATCCGGACATGATCTTGGAAATCTGAGTTGACCGTTGCGATTGTCTCGTCGAACTGAGCAAGTTGCATATTCAGCACTTTTCGATCTGACGGTCGGATCTTCCAGAATTCAAAGAAGAAGGAAGCGGATTTTGCGACTAATAGGAACAGTGGACTGTGTACAGTATTTTAAGTTAAATACTGTAGGTGAATAGTAACCTGGATTTTATTCCCTCTTGAACCAACGTTGGCCAATTTATTATCCAGACCCCTAATTTAGCGGTATAAGTAGTCTAACCTAACTAGTTTCGACGCTCTGAACGCGATGGCGCAGTCGAAAATTCTGTTTGACGACTCTGGAATTTCGAAAAGCGTGAAAACTGTAAAATTAGGCAGTTTTTGTGGAACGGAATTTTATCTGGACCTCACGTCGAAAAACAAAAATCACTGTCTTGAAGATTTCGACGTGCCGGACGCAATGGCGAAGTCCGTTTCGCAAAACGTTGAGCGGATTGTCTCGAAATGCGTAAAAAATACCCTAAAATGGACTAAATTGTAAGAAAACTTATTATTTTATGTATTAATAATTATGGGGCTTAAACTATAGGGTCCTAGGTGCATTTGTAACCTACAGCAAGGAACTCGGATGCTAAGGACTAAATGTGATTTGGGAGTTTGGTTAGAATCTAGCATTAAAGGGAATTTTGTCTCTTGAACTTCTTGGGGATAGCACGAAGAGTCATGGGGGGGATCCCAGGCATCACTTGGGAATCCCAGCCTCTCTTGGAACCAGCCCTAGGTGAGAGGGACTGTCAAAGGACACCCCCCATTACCTCCAATCCGAGAATGTGAGGGAAGAGTGAAAGTGAAACAAGGTTAACTCCTAACTTGTTTTCACTAAACCTCTGGTGAATCTCAAGCTTTCTTGATCCCCTGCTCATCTCCAGACCAAGCCCGAGTGTAGAGAAGCCAAGAGGACAAGAACCCATTAGAGACCAAACCGAGAGAGAGGGAGAGTAAGAAAAAGGTTGGACCCAACCTTGTCAAGTTGGAGTTGGGAGTGTCTGAGGAATTACTTGATACCTCTGGACCTTGCTGGAGTCTTGCCGTGGACGCGCGAAGAAGAGGAAGAGAGATCCGGCTTCATCCATCTTCCCCGAGGTCGGACAAGGTGAGGATCCCAAACCATGGTTTGTTAGAACCCGGGACCCCTAGCAGTAGGTTTTAAATGTTGTTTGGAAGCTCCATGCACAGCCCCGAGGCCCCATGCACGTGGGTTAGCCGGTGGGAGCAAAAAAAAAATGGCCGGAACCCTAATAGTGCTTCATTTTGGAAGAACTCTGCAACCATGGGGTTATATTGGCTGTGATTTGGTGTGCTGGACTGTTGGTGGTATGGACCAACTCCACCAAATTTGGTGGAGTATGGTTAAGCCAGAGAGTGGCAGATTTATGCCCTAGAATTCGGGTTTATTGCAAGTCGGCCGAGCTTGCAGCTCCGGCGCCGGCGAGCCTCCCCGACGCTGTCCACCTACCCAGAAGTGTTGCTGGGACCCGGGGAATTCCAGCCATGCCCTTGCATGGCGACCATGCACACCGAAAGCTCGGGTGCCATGGTTGACCCGAGGTTAAGGCCGTTAATGGCGGCCGGCCGTCCGGCGATCTCCGACGACAGGGACATGGCCAGAGCTTCTCAAAAGCTTGCTAGAAAACTTGTGATGCTGTTCTTTGCACCTTAAAAGTAACAATAGCAAAGTTGCCATTGTTGAAGAAAGCTTGAAATGGAGCTTTGCTCCACCGCGCCGCCAACGTGATCTGTCGCCGGGCTTGGATATGAAAAGTTTCAGTGAGATGAGAGGCACCTGTTGGTGCTTTTGGTTGGGTCCCAGAACCACTGTAGGAATGGTCACGATTTTCCATGCAATAGGCTCATCTTCTTCCTCGAGCCCGAGCCCAACCTGGGGTTGTAGCTTGCTCCAGGTTGATGAGAATTGCTCCGGGAACTTAGTAGAGTAGATCGATCCATAAAATTTGGTTTCAGGTGCAGTGTGGGCTGAGATCTATATCACATTGTAGCTTAGGTTAATGCTAACAAAAAGTGCACACCTAGTGTTTGTTAGAATGCCACAATGAACTTGTAAATGGAATTTGACAAAATTGTAAAAATGAAAGTTGCTCAAATTCATACCCTGAGCTGTGTGCTCACTTCAGTTCAAACAGAAACTGAGTGGAATAAAAGTTGGAGCAATGTGAACTTGTATGTTTGCAAGATGATGGATCTCTGTGATCCAGCAGATCTGGGCTGCAACCAGTGCAAGCCCTGGCATCCTAGCATGGTTTAGAGCAATATTGAAATACAAACTTTAACTGTTTGAAGTTTAGAACAAAAGTTATAGTGAAATCAACTTAAAACTGTCATGTTGGAACGAAACCCTATTTTAGAGTGTTGGCAAAGCCGCGACAGTGTATTCCTGGCTATTTTGGGGTCACTGGACGCGATGCTCGCGTTAAAAACAGAGTTTGAAGTCCCGGAGAAACAAAAATTCGTTTTTAGGCTAGATTAGAGAGTATTTTATGGCCCGAAGTTTGCCTCGGGTTCCGTGCTGTCACAAATTGGTGAGCACGGTGTTCAACATGATAAATGTCACCTGCTGGAAGTGACGGATTGTTAAAATGATTTTCCAGTTGAAAGAACGAGCGAAAACAGTGCTCAAATAGCACTAAAATGTGATTTTTTTTGGAAACTATAGGGGTCTACATGCAAAATAGACAATGTGTACTGTTTAGTAAAGTATTTAATTCATTCCTAAGCTTTTCGTTAGGAATCCAACGGCTCCCGTTGAGCAGAAATCGAATAACGGTTCGAAAATCGACAAAATCGTCGATTTTTCGGTATCCGGGTGGCAATCGCGCAATTTGAGAAATTGCGGCGGTTTCACCAGGTCGACTGTTGAGTCCCAGTAGAATCTGGTTGAGCCAGCGACCCAGTTAGACAGCCCGAGTCTCCCGAAAATCTAAAAGGGAATTCCCGGGAGGGGCAATTTGGTAATTTTACCAAAGATGAAATATAAGATTAACCTGGTCCCTGTGTTGTCACCAGACATGGACGTCTAAGTAATTAAGAAAATCATGTTAGCAACCAGAGTATAAAAGTAATGTCGGGATAAGTGTGGTTGAGTAGTTTTCCCTAATCGTAACCTTGATTTAGGTTGGCACAGTCTTCGAGCGTTCAGTTGGAATCGAAGGTTCGCCTGCGCATTTACAGGTGGTTATCTTCGGTCCGGGCTTTATCAGTTCGGCCCTCGGTGTACGGTATTGGTTGGACTCCTATTTTTGTCAATCTAAGTTATATTAGAGCCTATTTGCCTTTGATACATATATTGCTTTGACTGATTGGTCATTAGTTGCACTCCTATGCTTGATTATTATATGATCTATTAATCTTGAGCCTGCCGTTCCTTTGATTCAGTGTTTACTACTTCATGCCTGCTTTATGACTGCTTATGGTTTGTTTTAGTGATCTTTACCATATCTGCTGATTAGTTGTTTCCAGTGGTTATATTATTGCTCTACATATAGCTATGCCTGTTATCAGTACTATTCTGCCTTACATGTTTATTCATATTGCCTCTGGTATTTATATCTTATCTTGGAACCTTTCCATGTTGAATTGGTGAGCTTGCTTGTTCTGCTGATCAAATGATACACTGCTGAACACATAGTTTTAATCAACTGATGTTTTTACCGAGCTTCGTAGGGTCGCCGGAGTCTGTTTTTGTTTGATAGGACAAAGGCATTGCTCTGCGAGGTTTGGACCTAAAACCACCAAGTTTCGTAGTGTCGCCTGTGTCTGTTCTTGTTTGATAGGACGAGGGCAATGCTCTTCGGGGTTTGGACTTTTCAAAACAGTTTTCTTAAAAACATGTGTTTAAGTTTTGTATCATTTGATTGGTTGGTATGATTGAGTTGAGATTTGCCTTGAGCTTGCATATGAGTTGAGATTTGTCCAGTAGTTGCTGATTATTCCTGCATTCGAGTTGAGATTCGAGTTGAGATTCAGTTGTTAGTACTTGCATCCCAGTGGGATTGTTCCCGGCTTGTTGCCGATTACCCGGTCAGTAGACCGTGAGCTTGAGCATTCGCATGATTTATCGCCCGCACTGCTGTACTTCACGAACATCAGTGGAGTCATGACCCGTGTAGATGTTCTTTACCGGTAAAGTGGTTAGCAGAAGCTACCCGTGACTCCCAGGTTAGTGCCCAAGGGTGCCGGAGTGTTGACTCCCAGGTTAGTGCCCGAGGGTGCCGGAGTATGTCAGCCAGGTGGTGCCAGGTTAGGCGAGTTTGCCTGAGGTCTTGTGAAGGCCAATATGGTAGCTTGTGATTGGGTCTTTGTGTTTCATTTATTTGATGCATGTGTTGTTAAATTGCTTTAACATGCTTCTTTGATTCTTTGATCTAGCTTCTAGTTCTCTACCTTTATATGATTCTATGTGATGCCTTTGATTATAGTTCCATGATTTAGAGTTGCTTATCCTAACTGTGATTATATGTCTGTTGATCTTCATGATTGCCTATCTGTTTATCCTAAACTGTAATCTCCGTGATTATATATATCTGATGATCTCCATGTTGACTATTTGTAACCTCCATGATCATATATCTGTTGATCTCCATGTTGACTATTTGTAACCTCCATGATCATATATCTGTTGATCTCCCTGTTGACTATTTGTAACCTCCATGATTATATATCTGCTGATCTCCAAGTTGCCTAACTGTTATCTTAACTGTGATCATTGCTTATCCCAACTGTGATTATACATATCTGCCGATCTTCATGAATACATACCTGTTATTCTAACCCTGATTATTACTATCCTCTAGTATTGTATACCAGTAGGTACGATCTGCTATTTCTCGGCTCGTCGTGCCCACTGGATACACTCCGGTGTGTCTCACACCCTCGGGTGACTGTTTTTCAGGTCGAGCGGGTGTTGGGATGTCGGGACGAGTTGGCAAGGTATCGAGATAGATGTTCGACCCTGGACAGCCGGTGTACTTAGTTAAAGAGTTTAAAGTTGAAAGATGTTGTAATTTGGGGAAAGAGTTGTAATTTGTAAAGTTATTGTAAAAGTTATTTTGTAATATTGTTAGTACGTAGTTAGTACTCTGATGTTGTTGCCAAGCTAGCCGTGCATATATAGAAAAGGCTCAATTCCATAGGGGATGGGACTCTTCTATATATGTGGCGGTCTGTAGTGACCCGACTCTTAGGGGTATTTTTGAACTCAATGTAATCGTTTAAGCCTTAAGCGAAATAAAATTATTTAATTTTCAAAAGTCGGCCGGGACAAGGTGTGTGCATTTTTCTGCGATAGAGCGCGAAAAACGATGACCGACGGTGCGATCGGGTTCGAAATCCGATGTCGGGATCTCCCGGAACGGGATCCTTAGCGACGGGGTAATTAGTCACGCATCGGAAACCGTGCAAAAATATCTTGCACCCGTTAGAGATAAGGTGGGTTATCTCGTAGGGGATAATTAATTAATTAATTAATCAATTATCCGGTGACGGAAATTTAAATCCTCCTACGTACGAATAAAAGGGGGGGATTTTATCTCGCGGATTGGATAAGAGATAAAATCCAGATACTTAAATTTGGAAATTTATCTTTCAAGATTATTTAATGAAGGGGTTAAATAATCGGTGACCGGGATTTGAAAATTGGAAATTTAAATAACCGATGATTTAAATCCAAGTGGGAATTTATCCCCCATGATTATTTAATGAAGGTGATTAAATAATCGGTGGCCAGGATTTAAAAGGGTGAAGATTTTATCTCGTAAGTCAGATATTTATTTGAGAAATAGAAACAGGATGTTTAGGGTTTCTAGTTACGCACGTGTAAGATAAAGCGGATATTAATAAATAATTAAGTAATAGGTTATCGGTAAGGACTAATTAATTAATAAATTAATTAATCCGAGTCCAAATATCCGAAAGGATTTTGATGGTGCGTATGCGTGAAATTGGATAAAAAGGATAAATAGATAGGGAGATCTATTTATTCCCCCGTTTACCGAACGAAACCCTATTTTAAAATACCGCCTCCTCAAACCTCCTCTTTCGTGCGTACCGAAACCCCAACCGGTGAGGAAAAGGAAAGAAAAGAGAGAACGGAACCCTAACCGGAGGAAGGAGAAGGAAAAGAGAAGGAGCCGATCGTCCCAAACGCCGACCCGAAGGCAAGAAACACGACCGGACACCTTCCCGACGATCTCCGGTTAGTAGAATATTTTTTTAGTAATTTTTTGGATTTTTCCTGTCGCCTTTTCGTCAATTTCTTGAGTTTCTCCGCCGTCCCCGTCGCCGTCGTCGTAATTGTGCTAGACGGACGGAACGGACGGCGGAGACGCGCGGTGCCGCTAGGGCATCGCGCGGGGAGGGGGAAAAACAATCGCGGACGACCGGACGCCGTCGCAAGCGGCGACGGCGCCGCGCGGGTCGCACCCGCGCGGGCGCACGCGCGGACACCGCGCGGCCGCCGCGCGGGCTTGCCCGCGCGGGCGCCGCGCGGGGCGCCGCGCGGGGTGCCGCGCGGGCGCCGCGCGGGCACCCGCGCGGGGTGCCGCGCGCGGGGCCGCGCGGGGTGCCGCGCGGGGCGCGCGGGCGCGCCGCGCGGGTGCCGCGCGGGGAGCGGCGCGCGCGGGGCTGCCGCGCGGGACCCACGCGGGGCGCGCCCCGCGGGCCCCCGCGCGGGCACCCGCGCGGGTGCCGCGCGGGCGCGCGCGGGCACCGCGCGGGGCCACGCGGGGCGGCACGCGGGCGGCCCCGCGCGGGAGCCGCGCGGGCACCGCGCGGGGTGCCGCACGGGCGGCCCGCGCGGGCGCTGCGCGGGCACCCGCGCGGGCGCCGCACGGGCGGCCGCGCGGGCGCCGCGCGGGCCCGTGTCCGCACGGGCACCGCGCGGACGCCGCGCGGGGCACTATGCGGGCGCCGTCCGCGGAGCCACGCCGCGCGCGGCTCCGACGGACGGCGACGGCCGCTCAAGGCAAGGGTGTCCCGCCGGACAGCGGGACGGTGCCGGACTCTTCGTACATAATAGAGTGGGGTAGTTCTGTTGCAATATGTTAGTATGTATTCTGATCTTAGTATCCGTGCGGACTTTTTATAGGTCCAGGTGCGCAGCGGGAGAGTGCAGAGGGCTCGGGTGACCCGTCTTCTCTCCAACCAGGTGGGTAGGGTTGCTATAAGTGCAACAAGTGCAGTAAGTGCATTTATCGCCATTAAAGTACTCTTAAATTTACCTAACAAAGTAGATGGACAGTTTAACCTTTCGCTTAATGATGTTTTATCTAACAATTTAAGCGGCTGCGGTCGCGGTGCTCACCACACGCCAATCTTGGCAATCCGGTTTCGGATGCTGCACGTACACGGCGGATCGGGCCACCGCATGGTGTACTTTTCCGGAAAAGTGGTCTTTTTGACCCGTGTGCCTCACAAAGGGGTGGGAGCCGTGAGGACCCCTTCACGGCAGCTATAGGGGCCGCACTAGCCCCGTGAAGAGGTTAAAAGCATCAAAAGGTGTTTGTGCACGAGGGGGGACTTTAGTCTCCCCGACAGGTACTCTGGGGTTGGTGCCCAGCTTAATTAATAAATAATCTGGGGTTGGTGCCCAGTTTAAAATATGCACAGGGGTTTAACGAAAGGTTACGGTGTACTCGGTGTTTTCGGTTCGTTTTCCTTCCTTGGTATTATTAGACATCTACTTTGTTTGTCACTGACGTTACCCACTCCGTGACAGGTACTGCTACTAGGTGCGTCAGCCGGGGTGACGGTGGGGCTGCGTCGTGAGGACCGTAGTCGGACACTTGGTTATTATGATTATATCTCATTTCCTTTTCGTATAAATACTTAATTTGCTTGTGGATGGCTTTAGTTGTGAACATGTATTAATTAGCTCTGTGGATGAGGTGTACTCTTATGTTTTGATTACGTTTAGTGGTGTTCCTTTTATGCGGCATGTTTTCATGATAAATTAAAGGATTGCGAAAATGTTTTCTCAAAACGAAGTGCCGTGTGGGCACGGGTTTTGCAAACGCTGGGTTTATCCTTTCCAAACACTGACGCCGCTTTATAAACTTGCTTTAATTGGTGATGAATGTCTACGGTATGGTTGTTGGTTGGTGATTAATGTGTGATGAATTGTATGTTGTAAATGAGACGCCGTGCATATACAAAGGAGACTCTGTCCGTGGACAGAGTGAATTTGTGTATGTGGCGGTCTGGCACGCACCGGGGTTGAGGTTTATATCACCTTATTAAGAAAAAAAAAATAGACACGCAATTTTCCGCTTTAAATGACTCAAAAACCCCCGGGGGCGTGACACGGTCTGTCATTGCCCTGACTATTTTGCAACTCTGATTTATTTTTTTTAAAAAAAATATATATATACACTGGTTTTTGAACTCGGGGCGTGACAGATTAGATGGTATCAGAGCAATAGGAATAAGAAGTCTAGGTTTGGTTAGGAACGAACCCTAGGATGACTCGTGTCACGTGAGAGCGCTGGGTTTTGGTACAGTAAGTTTTGGGAACTTAGAAGTGTTTCGTATTCACATTTTAGGATTTAGCCGCGGTCGTGGTTTCGACCGTAGGCTTGATGTTTCAGTGGAGCCAGAGGGCTCAGATCAGTTGCAGTGTATGTGGTAAAAAGATTGACCACGATTCTTGTAGTAAATATTGGAATATGATACCAGTTCTTCGTGAATAGTCAGAGTGTTATTCCTGACCCCGTGATGGTAGTGACCTTTGGTTGAGGTCATGTTATTGGCATAGAAACTGTGAAGGGAGGTATGTAATGTACCTTCAGATGTGAGTTGTGTCCCCAACAAGATGTTGGCGACAGATCTATGGTATTTCACTTTTCTTTTGGTAAGCACGTTGGGCGGCCGACAACGACTTTCGAAAGAACTGAGAAATACTCTGCCCTGTGATGGGGTATATTTAGATTGGGTCTAAAATAACAACCTTGGAGTTGTTGAAACCTGGTGATTAGTGGTAACTATCTTGAACCTATTAGAGACTTATCAGAGTTTTAGTCGTATTAAGTTTCGGGGACGAAACTTCTTGTAAGGTGGGAGTGATGTAGTAATCCGGAATATTTTATTTTTAATAAATAAAATAAAAGTTGAATTTTTAGCCTGAGTTAGATTCTAAAGATCTAATTTGATCTGTTTGATCAATTGCCGGTGTGCAAGTTGCACGAATTACGAGGCAAAAGGCTAATTTCCAATCCGGACATGATCTTAGAAATCCAAGTTGACCGTTGCGATCGTCTCGTCGAACTGAGCAAGTTTCATATTCAGCACTTTTCGATCTGACGGTCGGATCTTCCAGAATTCAAAGAAGAAGGAAGCGGATTTTGCGACTAATAGGAACAGTGGACTGTGTACAGTATTTTAAGTTAAATACTGTAGGTGAATAGTAACCTGGATTTTATTCCCTCTTGAACCAACGTTGGCCAATTTATTATCCGGACCCCCAATTTAGCGGTATAAGTAGTCTAACCTAACTAGTTTCGACACTCTGAACGCGATGGCGCAGTCGAAAATTCTGTTTGACGACTCTGGAATTTTGAAAAGCGTGAAAACTGTAAAATTAGGCAGTTTTTGTGGAACGGAATTTTATCTGGACCTCGCGTCGAAAAACAAAAATCACTGTCTTGAAGATTTCGACGTGCCGGACGCAATGGCGAAGTCCGTTTCGCAAAACGTTGAGCGGATTGTCTCGAAATGCGTAAAAAATACCCTAAAATGGACTAAATTGTAAGAAAACTTATTATTTTATGTATTAATAATTATGGGCTTAAACTATAGGGTTGGTCCTAGGTGCATTTGTAACCTACAGCAAGGAACTCGGATGCTAAGGACTAAGTGTGAATGGGGAGTTTGGTTAGAATCTAGCATTAAAGGGAATTTTGTCTCTTGAACTTCTTGGGGATAGCACGAAGAGTCATGGGGGGGATCCAGGCATCACTTGGGAATCCCAGCCTCTCTTGGAACCAGCCCTAGGTGAGAGGACTGTCAAAGGACAACCCCATTACCTCCAATCCGAGAATGTGAGGGAAGAGTGAAAGTGAAACAAGGTTAACTCCTAACTTGTTTTCACTAAACCTCTGGTGAATCTCAAGCTTTCTTGATCCCCTGCTCATCTCCAGACCAAGCCCGAGTATAGAGAAGCCAAGAGGACAAGAACCCATTAGAGACCAAACCGAGAGAGAGGGAGAGTAGAAAAAGGTTGGACCCAACCTTGTCAAGTTGGAGTTGGGAGTGTCTGAGGAATTACTTGATACCTCTGGACCTTGCTGGAGTCTTGCCGTGGACGCGCGAAGAAGAGGAAGAGAGATCCGGTTTCATCCATCTTCGCCGAGCTCGGACAAGGTGAGGATCCCAAACCATGGTTTGTTAGAACCCGGGACCCCTAGCAGTAGGTTTTTAATGTTGTTTGGAAGCTCCATGCACAGCCCCGAGGCCCCATGCACGTGGGTTAGCCGGTGGGAGCAAAAAAAAAATGGCCGAACCCTAATAGTGCTTCATTTTGGAAGAACTCTGCAACCATGGGGTCATATTGGCTGTGATTTGGTGTGCTTGGACTGTTGGTGGTATGGACCAACTCCTCCAAATTTGGTGGAGTATGGTTAAGCCAGAGAGGGCAGATTTATGCCCTAGAATTCGGGTTTATTGCAAGTCGGCCGAGCTTGCAGCTCCGGCGCCGGCGAGCCTCCCCGACGCCGTCCACCTACCCAGGAGTGTTGCTGGGACCCGGGGAATTCCATCCATGCCCTTGCATGGCGACCATGCACACCGAAAGCTCGGGTGCCATGGTTGACCCGAGCTTAAGGCCGTTAATGGCGGCCGGCCGTCCGGCGATCTCCGACGACAGGGACATGGCCAGAGCTTCTCAAAAGCTTGCTAGAAAACTTGTGTGCTGTTCTTTGCACCTTAAAAGTAACAATAGCAAAGTTGCCATTGTTGAAGAAAGCTTGAAATGGAGCTTTGCTCCAACCGCGCCGCCACGTGATCTGTCGCCGGGCTTGGGTATGAAAAGTTTTAGTGAGATGAGAGGCACCTGTTGGTGCTTTGGTTGGGTCCCAGAACCACTGTAGGAATGGTCACGATTTTCCATGCAATAGGCTCATCTTCTTCCTCGAGCCCGAGCCCAACCTGGGGTTGTAGCTTGCTCCAGGTTGATGAGAATTGCTCCGGGAACTTAGTAGAGTAGATCGATCCATAAAATTTGGTTTCAGGTGCAGTGTGGGCTGAGATCTATATCACATTGTAGCTTAGGTTAATGCTAACAAAAAGTGCACACCTAGTGTTTGTTAGAATGCCCAATGAACTTGTAAATGGAATTTGACAAAATTGTAAAAATGAAAGTTGCTCAAATTCATCCCTGAGCTGTGTGCTCACTTCAGTTCAAACAGAAACTGAGTGGAATAAAGTTGGAGCAATGTGAACTTGTATGTTTGCAAGATGATGGATCTCTGTGATCCAGCAGATCTGGGCTGCAACCAGTGCAAGCCCTGGCATCCTAGCATGGTTTAGAGCAATATTGATATACAAACTTTAACTGTTTGATGTTTAGAACAAAAGTTATAGTGAATCAACTTAAAACTGTCATGTTGGAACGAAACCCTTTTAGAGTGTTGGCAAAGCCGCGACAGTGTA
>JAQOTM010000212.1:119073-191188 GCA_029168755.2 Tillandsia fasciculata
TTGTAACTGATAAGACCTGTTTCTTTTTAAAAGGGGTTAGATCAGAAAACAACTGCTATGTTGTTCCACATAAAATTTATTTCTGAAAAATGTAACCTAGCATCTTTGAAAAATGAAACACTTTGGCATGAAAGGCTAGGTCACATAAACTTTAAGGAACTTGCTAGAATTTCAAACAAAGATGTGGTCAAGGGGGTTCCTAAACTTTCTTTTGAACAAAACATTGTGTGTGGCGGTTGCCAAAAGGGAAAACAGTCTAGGACTGCACACAAGAACTTGAACCACATAGGTACAAAACGGCCTTTGGAACTTTTGCACATGGATTTAATGGGGCCAACTCGTCAACCATCTTTGGGAGGTAAATGGTATATTTTCTTATTGGTTGATGATTTCTCTAGATATACTTGGGTAGCATTTTTAAAAGAAAAAGCTGATACTTTTGATTCTTTTCACGAGATTTGCCATCGTATTATGATTGAAAAGAATGAAAGGATTACTCGAGTTAGAAGTGATAGAGGTGGAGAATTCATAAATTCCAAATTCATTGATTTTTGCACTTCTAACGGCATTAAACATGAATTCTCTGCACCTTATACACCTCAACAAAATGGTGTAGTCGAGCGCAAAAACAGGGTCGTACAGGAGATGGCACGTGTTATGCTTCATAGCCGGAACTTACCTTTATATTTTTGGGCTGAAGCGGTGAACACTGCTGTCTATGTTATTAATCGCGTGTATTTGCGCCCGGGGACTTTGAATACACCATATGAACTATGGTTTTGTAGAAAACCTAACATCAAATATTTTCGTATCTTTGGGAGTCGGTGTTTTATTTTACGTGATCGCGAAAATCTTGGAAAATTTGACTCTCGAAGTGACGAAGGGATTTTCTTAGGTTATTCTACAAACAGTAGAGCATATCGAGTTTTTAACTTAGAATCTAAGACGATCGTAGAATCGATAAATGTTAAGGTAGATGAAGCTTTTCACTTTGAATCTGAAAAATCTACCCTCGATATCTCTCTTGATGATGATACACCTGCTAATGCATCTTCTTCTAACAATTCTTTCGATAATAATGATGCATCTAACGGTTCTTCAAGTTTATCTGATGTGCAGGAATCATCTCGTGTACCTCCGACTACTCCTTACCTCAAACGTTACGCATCTCCAAGGATCACCCTGAATCGAACATCATTGGAGATCCACAAGAAGGAGTTAGAACACGGAGACAATTGGTTTGCGGATTTGCATGCTATGTATCTCAAATCGAACCAAAGAATGTTGATGAAGCTCTTCAAGATGACTACTGGATTAAAGCAATGCAGGAAGAGCTCCATCAATTTGAGCGAAACAAAGTCTGGGAATTAACGAAGCCTCCGAAGCAACACAATGTGATAGGTACCAAATGGATTTTCAAGAACAAGAAAAATGAAGATGGTACTATCATCAGGAACAAAGCAAGGTTAGTTGCTCAAGGCTACTCTCAAGTAGAAGGTATAGACTTTGATGAAACTTTCGCCCCTGTAGCTAGACTCGAGTCCATTCGTATCTTATTTGCGATTGCTTGTCATTTTAAAATCAAATTATTTCAAATGGACGTTAAGAGCGCCTTTTTAAATGGGTTTTTAAATGAGGAAGTTTATGTGGCTCAACCGAAAGGTTTTGTGGATCATAAACTACCTAACCATGTTTTTCGTCTGAAAAAGGCTCTTTACGGTCTGAAACAAGCACCGCGAGCATGGTACGAAAGGTTGACAAAGCACCTTTTGGAAAAGGGCTATACTCGAGGGGGAGCTGACAGGACTCTCTTTGTGAAGCATTATCAAAACAATTTCATTGTTGCACAAATCTATGTCGATGACATTGTATTTGGCGCAACAAGAGATAATGATGCTTCTAAATTCGCGGAGACCATGGAAAGCGAATTTGAGATGTCCATGATGGGCGAATTGACTTATTTTCTTGGATTACAAGTTAAACAAAACGATGAAGGAATTCACTTGTGTCAATCCAAGTATGCAATGGAGTTGGTCAAAAAGTTTGATTTAGAAAATTCTAAGGATTTTCCGACTCCAATGGGAACTAGCCATAAGGGACTTGGAAGTGAATCACATAGTGAGAATGTAGACGAGAAACTGTATCGCAGTATGATTGGAAGTCTACTATATCTCACGGCTAGTCGCCCGGATATATCCTTCAGTGTTGGGATTTGCGCGAGATATCAATCAGCACCGAAGGAGGTTCACCTGAAAGCGGTGAAACGGATCATCCGGTATATCAAAGGTACAATCAATTTCGGAATTTGGTATCCTATGGGAACAAGTTTGGATATTGTTGGATACTCAGATGCCGATTGGGCTGGATCAGTGGATGATCGGAAAAGCACGAGTGGTGCATGCTTCTATCTTGGCCATTGCCTTGTTGCATGGCACAGTAAAAAGCAGAACTGCATAGCACTCTCGACTGCCGAAGCGGAGTATATTTCAGCAGGAAGTTGTTCAACCCAATTGATTTGGATGAAAAGCGTGTTGAGCGATTTCCGGATTTCAGCAACTTCGGTAACCATTTTATGTGACAACACTAGTGCTATTAACATTTCAAAAAACCCTGTGTTGCACTCTAGAACAAAACATATTGAACTTAGATATCATTTTCTTAGAGAGCTAGTTGAATCAAATATTCTTCAACTGTCATATATTTCAACTGAGGATCAATTAGCTGATATCTTAACAAAACCTTTGGATCAAAAACGTTTTATTCACTTGCGTAAAGCAATTGGCATGCTTTCCTTGAAATAACCTCTTTTGAAACCTTTGCTTAGGTTAGGTTTTGTTTTTGTTTTTGTGTTCTTTATCTATGTTTGTACATAGGACATTAATTGAGCATAAATCATAATTGACTTTAATTGCATCTTTTCATGCATTTAGAAATTTATTATGCTTTTGATATCATAATATTTCAATGTTGCAATGATCATTTATGTTAATTAAGTCATCTTTTAAGTGATCAAAGTCAATTTCTCTCTCAATGATCTCTTGGTATAGTCATTATCTTATTTGATTGCTTAGTCGAGTATGAATGCGAGATCAATTTTTGGTTGAATACCTTATATATTAAATAATTGATAGCCAATTGAGGGGGAGTCAAAGAAATGTAAAATGCTCAAAAGATGTGGAAAGAGTTACATCCCAATGAGGAGTGTGAAAACTACCACCACATGGAGAAAAAGATACCCCATGAATGAAAAGCAAATTTTTGTTTTAAAAATGTGATGATGAAATGCATATTGAAATACTTGACTCAGTCAAATTTCATGGTTGGTATAAGGTGGGATTTTTAATGAAAGATGCTCAAAGAGCCACTCCTTCAACAGATTGTCTAGATATATTATCTAACTTATCTGGGATTTCAAACATCTATTGATCTTGGTATTTCATTTTCTTTACCAAATTGATGATTTGATAAAGGCATTACGCATAAGATCAGGATAGATGTAATTGAAGTTGTTCAACTTTAAGTGTTTTAATTTTCGTAAATTTTCGTTTCATTTTTGAGTATTTTTGATAGATTTTGTATAATCTATTTCTTGTTGTATGAAACGATGATTTTTGTTTAAAGTTGATATGGTAAAGTGCTTACATACTTTTTCTGGATTTTATGGAATTTTTCTGAATTTTTCTGAAGAAAAAGTTGGAGCCGATCCGGATCGGGTAAGTGATCCGGATCCCGAACGCAGGATTTCCTGCGGGTAGCCGATCCGGATCACATTCTCGATCCGATCCGGATCACGGCTAGGGTTTTTATAAGAACAAAGGGATTTGATTTCTTTTACCCTAATCTTTTGTTCTTAAGTCTCTAGAGCTTCTCTCTCTAGATTCTTGCTTCTTGGAGCTTCCAAACTCAAAGTTCTTCGATTCCAAGTAAGTTTTATTGATCAAAATCTCGGTTTTTCACAGTTTTTCTTGTTTCTCAAAACGTGAGTTGAAATCATGGAACTTTTTCGTTTGTGAATGGTTTTTGATCAAATTTCTTTTGAAATAAGAACTCTGGGTAGATTAGTTTTGATTATATGCTGGGTTTTCTCCTGATTAACGAATTTTTGGCTTCGATTTCTGAAAATTCGGTTTTAGGGCATAAAAGAGGAATTTTTGAAAATCATGGAATTGATCTATTTTTAAAATTCTTTTTGCAAAACTAATTTGATTCTTAGCTTCTCTACATGATTATGATTGTTTGGGTACAATTTTTCAAATTTTTCAAAATTGACAATTTTTCATGTTTCTTGAGTTGGTCTTCACAGGACACTTCTTAAACTCAAAGCACTAACAACAATGGCATTCTCCTGGTTATTCTTTTGTTGGTTACAATGGTGCACACACGTGCAACTGTTAAAAAGGAACAGATGACTCAACTCGAGACAAGACAAGAGAAGCTGATGAGACAGCTCAGATTTTGATGAAGAGGAATGGGAGGAATTCCTCAGGATAAATCAACAAAAAGTTGATGAGGAGGACAGGCAATATTTGAAAGGCAAAAGGCTAATGAAATCTGCCTCAACGACAAACAATATACAAGACGGAAAAAATGTCAAAGGAGTGGCATTCAGCTTAGTGAGCCTCGTACTAGAGCACGCTCATTCTCTGGAATTCAACAAAGTGAATCTCCATGGATTGAGGGCCAGAATGCACCATCTGCATCTACGCAAAATCCATCAACCTCCAAGAGAATGACTACAGAGACAGATGTGTTGGCATCCATTCGCCAGGAGCAGCGAAAAACTCTCTGCTGAACAAGAAAGGCTTTCCAAAGAACTTCAGCACATTTCATCTGAGCATAAGAAAATCAGGAAGAAGTATTCAAATATTTAAAAATGCTTAAAGGGATTTTAAGCAAGCTCAGTTGCACCAGCTCAGACACCTCAGACTAAACATTTCTTTTGTGCTGATTTGTGCAGGATTTTATTTTTTGGATTTAGTTTTAGACTTTAGTCTTAGTTCTCAGATTTTTCATATTTTTGGAACTTTTTAACTCTCCTTATTTTTGTAATTTTGGCTTTGTTTTGTGACAAAAAGGGGGAGAGAGTTGAACAGAACGTTGAACAATGAACGTTGAACAATGAAAACAATGGTGTGAGAACTATGTCAAAACTAAGGTAAGTATAAACTTCAACTTTGGTTTTTATCTTGTGATTTGATGCATGTCCCTACTAACTATTCGACTAACTATTTGGGCATGTAATATGACTAACAAGTTGATGTTGGACTAACTACTTTGTGACATTTGGTTTTCTATTGCTTAGAAGATATGTTGGTTTTTATTATGATCTTCTTACATATCTGATTTTCAAATGTCATGATGAGAATAAACTCTATCTCTGTATTGGTTTTGTATGTTTAATTCTTGAGGTATCTAACGAATTTGTTTGTCAAGAATGCTTTCTTTGTGCAGATTACAGATGTCTAAGTCTAGAGTCTGTTTTAGGAGTTTATCTCATGTATTTATTTTTTTTGGATCTTCATTGTAAATTTTTGTTGTATGGTGATAGCAACAAAAATATCTTTTTGAATTTTCTTTTGTGGATTTGTGTTTTGTCACGAAACCGCCAAAGGGGGAGATTGTTACGGAATTTGAGTTGGCGTATTTCGTGAAAGTGTTAAGTCTTGAAGATTGAAGA
The DNA here is from genome assembly GCA_029168755.2 of Tillandsia fasciculata. Lineage (NCBI taxonomy): Eukaryota > Viridiplantae > Streptophyta > Magnoliopsida > Poales > Bromeliaceae > Tillandsia > Tillandsia fasciculata. The sequence continues at coordinate 124,751 of JAQOTM010000212.1, forward strand.
TGAAGAAACTTTGGATCATATACCTCAATCTCAAGAAAGAAGAATTCAAAAGGATCAGGTATGTTTAACTAAAGATTTTGGTGATCCGAATACTTCTTATAGTGTAGAAACACTTGGAAGAATTTTTATTGCATAAAAATCAAAAACTGGACATGGGACATGTTCAGGATCCGGATCGTCCTTCCAATCCGGATCCCGAAGGGTGTTGGTTCAATGCAAATCCAATCCGGATCCAAGCCAATTCTGATCCGGATCCCGAACATTGGTTTTTGCTGAAATTGTATGAACGATCCGGATCGGGCATTTCAATCCGGATCCCGAACTCCTGTTTTTCTGGAATTGTCTTTCTCGTTACGGCAATCCGGATCGTAAATCCGATCCGGATCGCCGTCCTGTAAAATTTCCAGAAAAGGGTTTTTGATCCTTATCTTCTTCCAATGGTTTCTAACCTATAAATAGACCCTATGATTCATTTTTAGGGTATCGAATGAATGAACGGAAAAATAAGCCGAAAAAGAAAAATCCACATATAGAGAAGAAAGGAAATCAATAGATTTAATTCTATGTTTCTTCATCTATATTGATTATTTGATTCTAGGTTTTCCAAACTCAGATTTTGAGTAGAATCAAATCAATGAATACTTAGATGGTATTTCCGATCTATTTCTAATCTAAGTATTCGGCGGATCATCACCACCCAAAAACAACGATTTACCCAAAATCGGCGCGTGGACTCGCGTGGCCTTGTGGATTCAAGGTGCAACCGCTTTCGTGGATTCGGAGCGAGGTACGTTCGTGGATTCGAAGCGTGCTACTGGGTGAAGACCGTGGATTCAGTCGGACGTCGTGGACTCGACGTTGGACGCTGTGGATTCAGCGTTGGGCGCAGATCGTGGATTCGAGAAGCGTCGTGGAGCGAGCGGAGAAGATCTACTAGGAGCGTATGGTAAAAGGTTGAGTCGTCTGTGAGTACGTTATATCACCTTGTACGTGTTTTAATTCTAGTGGATTTCGCCGTGTGATCGGTCCCGTGGTTTTTTACTCCGGTTTGGAGTTTTTCCACGTAAAAATCTTGCGTGTCATTTTTATTTCCGCATTGGGTTTTATTGCGCAATAATTTTTTAGTGTTTATTGTTTACACCTATTCACCCCCCTCTAGGTGTTTTTTTCCCTATTTAGATCCATTACATTTATAACCCAACAATGGGGACGGTGATCGGTGCAACCATTCAGACGTCGGAAGGTGGGTTCCTCTATCGACAGTTCTTGAGTCGGGAAACGAGGTTAATTGGTAAGTGTAAAGTATGGACACGTCAAAGTATCAGCTTATGTTTTATTATCATTATGTTTATGGCGACTAAGGGTCGCGGTGCTCGATAATACATCATGTTCTGGGGGTTTGCCGAGGTTGGTGCTCGGTCTGGTTGGCCGAGGTTGGTGCTCGGTCGAGGCTCGAGATTGCTACGCGCACACGAGCGGTTTGGCCACCGCGAGGGTGTGCTTTTCCGGAAAAGTGGTACGTTGACCCGTGTACCCCACGATACGGAGCACGTAAGAGGGGGGCCCTCATGGGTGGAGGGTGCGAGCGGTGATGCCGAGGCGGGTGCTCGGCGGCCGAGGCAGGTGCTCGGCGGGGGACATCGGGGCAGGAGCTCGGTGTGGTGGTCGGGAAAGGTGCCTGGACCTTGCTTGGTACAGGATTTTGTCACTGTTGATTGTACTTTGAGGAGGACGGTTGCTCCGGTTACCGTGGTTTGCCTTACTTTTAGCTCTGTTTGCGTTTTATTGTCGATTGCACGGTGATGAGGGCGGTTGCTCTGATTTTTCTTACAGTCTACTTTAGTTATGGCCTTCTTGCTTTTCATACTTGGTATCTTCTGTCGCTGACTCCCCACTCTATGACAGGTTCAGTCAGGGGTGAGAGCTAGGGCGACGGTGAGGCCGCGATGAGAGGTCTATCGGCCCTTCGAGGCTACAGACTGTGGTTAGTTCTTCCTTTGCTCATTTCATTATCTGTTAATAGCTATGTGGGTGTGATACTTCTGTGAGGTTGACTTGGAGGTTGGATTTATTACAGTACTCTGTGGATGCATTGTGTCACGCCCCGAGTCCGCCAATTTGTACGGTTCGGGCACGCCAACAGACCCGCCAATCGGGTAAAACCTTTTTCTACCCGAAAGGAACGGTAACATCCATAATAACACAACAAGTGTATGCGGAAGCTCAATATCAGAGTACTAAAAATCACTATAAATTTAAAACTTTCATTCAATAACTAATGCGGAAATGAAAGCATACAGGAGTGAACCATAAATTAAACTTATTACACTTTACAATTCTGAACTTGCAAATAAATTATTACATTTCCTTTACATAATTCCTCACCATACAAGGTTCACTCAAGAAATATATAGAAAGGGATACCTCTGCTAGACCCTCTAGGTCACTATGCTGCTGGGCCCTTGCCCCTGTCGTATGCCTCGCTGTCGTCTGCATCTGATCTGTCTCGACCGCTGCATCCATTCCCGAACCTGTGGGGGGGGGTCACCCAAGGGGTGTGAGAACTTACGAGCGAGTTCCCAGTGGGTTCAACCACCGAGAGAGAGTGTCCTACACCACTTGGTCCAATGGAAGCAATAATAATAGTGTGCTAGGAACTAAAATCCTCAACATCAATATGCAGCTATGCAATAATATATCACTACACTATCTGTGTACAGCCATCGACCCAGCACTACTCTGTCTAGCCACACTAGGCTGCTAAGCACCAACTCGGCCACTATGCCGCTGTATACTGGGTTCAACTAACCCGGCCACCTGGCCACTCTATTTTTCTTTATTCTTTAGATTCTGGTGCTTTAGTTCAAGTTAACCCTTGGAAATTCTTATCCAACGGGCCCGAGCCCGGTAGTCTTGCTACCATAAGATAAGATTTCTAAGGTTGCCGATAACACTCGCAAGTGTTACCCCGTCCTGTCGGGGGGACTTGTCATACGGGACACTGCCCGATAGGGTCACTGCCCAACTCTGACAAGAGTACTCTATCTACCAGTCATACGGGCCGCTGCCGGGAGAGGGACCCTGTCCAACTCTTGACCGTTGTACGTTCGCCCCCGGAGGTACGCCCGTTTTATCTTTAATTTTCTTTCTTTTCTTTTCTTTCTCTTTTTATTTTAGTTCTTAGCCTCTTTGCTTTTGAACACTTGCTTTCCTTTCTTATTCGAGCTTATAGCTCCCTTTTTGCCACTGGCAAATCACTTTCTCTTTTCTTTGAGCATTTAGCTCCTTGCTTTCACTTTTAGCCCTTCGAAAGTACCTCGTCCGACGGGTCACTGCCCAGGGAGTCCTGCTCCACTTGACGAGTCTCAAATTCGAAGGCGCCATTTACATTTTCTTTATGCTTTTAGCCACTTTTAGCTTGCTTTTAATCTTTGCCTTTTTGCAACAATTTTTCCTCTTATCCTAGGTCTTGCCATAAGGATAACTAGAGAGTCTCCTGGACTCTTAAACATTTCTCTTTTATTTCTTTAACTCAAATTGAAGTTAAAGTTATTATCCATTTGCCCAGACACCCTATGACTTTCTAGGGTTATATTTATTTAATTCTTTAAACTTGGGATCTTATCCCACTTTTCTGATTCCTCACTGAATCCTAGAGTTAACTTAACTCTATTTTCCTGCTCCACCATTAACTTAGAGTTACACTGACTCTAATTCCATGTTCCACTGTTATCTTAGAATTACATTGCTCTACTTTTCTGTTTTCCCTTTCATATCTCCACACTTGATCCACCTTTTCCATCCTCCTGATTCCTTACTGAATCCTAGAGTCAACTTGACTCTAATTTCCTGTCTGTGAGTTTAAACTCTTCTAGCTCAACTTAGGTTCCCTTTACCTAAGTCCCATGTCATACTTGTCCTAGAGTTCCATGACTCTATGCTGACCTCTAGTTCACCTTAGGTTTCCTTTACCTAAGTTCCATGTCATACTCATCCTAGAGTTCCTTGACTCTATGTTGAACACTAGTTCTCCTTAGGTTCTCTTTACCTAAGTTCCATGTCATATACACCCTAGAGTTTTCTGACTCTATGTTGATCACTCTATCCAGTGTCCTTAGGTTATCACCTAAGACCATGCCACTCATCCTTCCTAGGATAACTCCTAAGTTGATGTCACTCGTCAAACCCCTAAACTAGGTTTTCTCCTAGTCTTACTACCAACAAGTTCTGTTCCCTTATATCACATGATTCCTAGGGTTGTACCCTAACATGATTACAGTCATCAAGTAATTACTCATTTCTACGCATGCAATTATTTTCATATCCATCATAAAAATAATATTTATCCTCTAAGTCCTTTTTGCACATGAAAATGAATTATCTCCTTTTGGCAACTGACAGTTGCATTTATCATCTGTGTCCATCTACACATACAAATTTATCCCCTATTGTGGATAAATCATAAATATCACTTTTCCTCTAAATTTCTCTACACATGCACATATATCATCTGTTATTGGCAACCAACAGTTGCTCTTTTCATCTGTGTTCCTCTAAACATGCAATCTTATTCATAATTACCTAACGCCTCTAACAGGCTACTATCATGCTTCGAATCGAAAAGCAAAGGAGCAAGGGGAGAGGTCACCCAATTTCGGCAGAATTCCCCACCTTGTAGTGTACCAAATTGCTTGTAGACACTTGCAATTGGTCTCCGTGCGATTCTTCTTGTCTCCTCGAGCTTGCACGCATAACGATGCGCATTCCTCGAGTCCGCACGCAAAACGGTGCACGTTCTCCAAACCTGCACGCAAAACGGTACACGTTAATAAAACTCGCACGCAAAACGGTGCACGTCATTTCAGTCTGCACGCAAAACGGTGCGCGTGAACTCAATCTGCACGCAAAACGGTGCACTTACCTCAAATCTGCACGCAAAATGGTGCATGCTTTACTGTAGGGTTGCACGCAAAACGATGCACATTTTTTTCTAGTCCTGCACGCAAATCGATGCAAAATATTAGGGTCGGCACGCAAAACGGTGCACGACAACACGAACGGCACGCAAAACGGAGCACGTACCTCAAATCTGCACGCAAAACGGTGCACGCTTTTCCAACCCTGCACGAGAAAACGATGCATAATATTAGTATCGGCACGCAAAACGGTGCGCGACAACACGGTCGGCACGTAAAACGGTGCACGTACCTCAAATCTGCACGCAAAATGGTGCACGCTTAACTATATGGTTGCACGCAAAACGGTGCATATTTTTCTATCCCTGCACGAAAAACGATGTATAATATTATAAACTGCACGCAAAACGGTGCGTGATAAAATAATCTGCACGCAAAACGGTGCAAGTTTAACTATAAGGTTGCACGCAAAACGGTGCATATTTTTCTATCCCTGCACGAAAAATGATGTATAATATTATAAACTGCACACAAAACGGTGCGCGATAAAATGACCTGCACGCAAAACGGTGCAAGTTTAACTGTAAGGTTGCACGCAAAACGGTGCATATTTTTCTATCCCTGCACGATAAATGATGTATAATATTATAAACTGCACACAAAACGGTGCACGATAAAATGATCTGCACGCAAAACGATGCAAGTTTAACTGTAAGGTTGCACGCAAAACGGTGCATATTTTTCTATCTCTGTACGAAAAATGATATATAATATTATAAACTGCACACAAAACGGTGCGCGATAAAATGATCTGCACGCAAAACGGTGCAAGTTTAACTGTAAGATTGCACACAAAACGGTGCATATTTTTCTATCTCTGTACGAAAAACGATGTATAATATTATAAACTGCATGTAAAATTGTGCACAACAACTCAATCTGTGCGTAAAACGGAGCACGTACCTCGGATTGGCACGCAAAACGAGGCGCGCCAAAATTGTCCCCGACAGTCTGCGCAACAAAACGGCGCAGTATAACTCGGTTCCTAACACGCAACACGATAATGGGGTCAAATCCAAACCCAAAGGAGGCATAAATATTGTGCCAAAAATACCGTAAAAATAATGTGCGGGGCTTACCCGACCGCGCCGCCGCCGCCAAAACGCTCCCATCGAAAATCTCGCACGCTCCACGAGGCTCACGACGCAACACGGCATCTCCCACAACCTCCTCCTCACTCTCCCTCACTCTCGGTGGAGAAGGAAAAGAAAGAAGAGAAGAAAAATGGCCTGCGGGAGGAAGAAGAAGAAGAAAAGGAGGGAGAGAGAAAAGATGGTCCACGGGCATGGGTCCACAGTGCACCTGCCGGTCCACCGCACCCATGCGGGTGCACCCGGTCCAGGCAGGGAACAAGGAGGCCACGTGGCCGCCTCCCCTGCGCGCCCCTGCGGGCGCGCGTCCTCGCGCCCGTACGGGCCATGGGGGCCTGCCATGTGGCGGCCCCCAATTGACCCGCGCACTTGATGCGCGCCAGCTGTGCGCGTTGAGCAGCGCGCCGCGCCCCTTGGAAATCCGTTTTTGTCTCGTTTTCTGTCCATTTTTCGTCCGTTTTCGTCCAAATTTGACAGGCGACTTCATTTCAGCTTAATTTACCATAGAAAAATTTAAATTTTCACTTTTGGCCATTTCTGGGCTACCAAAAGCCCCCTGTATCCAAAATCGCTGGCGGACCCCGTTCTCACAATCCGGGTATCCGATCAACATGAAATTTTTACTGTAACCTTAAAACATAATTACGAAGCTCCCGTAATTTTTTCAGAATTTTTCGACACTGTTGGCGGAGCCCGTTCTCACTATCCGGCCTCCGATCAACGCGAAACTTTTTCTGTGATCTAAAAACATATTTACCGGGCTCCCGTAATTTTCTCGGAATTTTCTGACATTGTGAATTTTTTACTAAAAATTTGGGCCCCCTTTCTCAAATAAATTTTTAGATCTCTCCATTTTAACTCGATTTGGGCCCAACTCGCGTCCACATATTCTTTACTTCCCTAACTTTCATAACAATAGTATTTCATACTATTTTTATTATATTTATTTATGTGCCGAAAATTCGGTACTTTACACATTGTCACGCCCCGGGGTCGAAACTGCGACCCGGGCTCGCCAACAGATCCGCCACCTATGCTAAAACCCGCATAGGCGAAGCGTCTAACCTGCAAAAGACAGTACTATAGCTACACAAATATCAGAGCTGGAATAAAATGCTGTAAAATAAAATCCAATCACTATACATCATGAAATAAAGTACAATATCCATCTCCTCAACTATTGATAATCATCATACAATGTCCTCAGTACAGCATCTCTCAACTATAAAAGGAGATAAACTAAAACTATAGTACATCAGTCTCTCCAAATACAAAAGATCTCCCTCCAAAAATAGTAAAACCAGCCAACAGCTATCAGGAATCTCTAGCCAAGGGGAACAGCTACACATCTCGGGTGGTACAGATCTAGCTCGCGACTCCCTCGCCCCGGACAACGATCAAAGGTCAGCAACTCCCGAAGAGGACACTGCAAAACAGGGGGGAGAAAAAGAAAGGAAAAACAATAATAGGGGTGAGAACCACTAGTAAACCAGTAGCCTCCCCCTGTGGGTAAAGCCTCAAGCTCCGGCGTACCCACTAAGTCTACTAGAGGCAAGAAAAAGAGACAAGTGGTAAAGCTGTAAACAGAACTACTGAATAAAAAGGGAAACCACAACAAGTATGCCTCTAAATGCAATACCGAAGGAGATGACGGTATGAGTGCATCAGGAAACAGTATCTGACCCAATAGACCCAATCTAGTGTCACCAGTAAAACTGGTACTGCCTGCTCTGCCGCGACGGGTATGCCAGCCTACGCATAACACCGAAGCAAAAAGGAGTTCCAAGGACTCAAGAACTGTCTGCCGCGCACTCCGGAGTGGCACTCGAGGGGAGCGACCCACACGAGTAAAATATCACTGTATCAAGCATCTCTGTAACCACTGTCTCTCAATAGCAGGACTGGATCAAGACTATGATCAAAGTGGGAAACTCCGTCCACTAACAAAACCCCGATCTGATGCAATAATACTCAATAGTGGGAAACACCATCCACTAGAGAAAACTGATACCCAATCTGATGCAATAATAAACATCCGGTCAACCGCCCAAAGTCCGCGGTCACCGCAATAACCCACAACCCGCAATTGGGTAAAACAATCAAGATCCGGTCAACCGCCTACTGTCCGCGGTTGCCGCAGTAACCCACAATCCAACATCAAGTACTCCCTATCTCTGACCCTCAGGTCCCGGCTACACTATCCCAAACCTCTGCTCGAACCCGAGCTACATGACTCAAAAGTCTAAATAAGAAGGAGAAAGAAAGCAATCATGGTTTCTCCTAAGTCAAATCCCAATATGATAGTGTAGCAATAAAATAGTGGCCTATCTAGATGTCCAAATAAGCATGCAAAAGTCCTCATACAATGTGGGAGAGAAAGAAAGTCAAGTAACAGTTTAACAGGTGCATCGATTAATAATATCCACATAGATATAACAGTCATGCTAAAATCATCAGTCAACTACACATGTATATGATCCCTGATCCATAATAAATCCCCAGAGTGAAACCCGCACAATGATGTGTCATTATGTCCCAACAATTAATCTTTAATCCACTTCATAAAATCTAGGTGCTAAAGTAGCATGTTAATTATCACTAATAAATTATTCCAATGATCATTGTTCCTACAGCAATAATACCCCAATAATATCCCCAACATGCTATATCCACAACATTAATCTCAGATGATAGGCTCACATCTATATCAGTCAATCATGCATGATACTCAATCAATATGTTCAACATTGGGGTTTTCTAATAAACTTAGTGAGTAAGTCAGATGTAGAGGCAAGCAACAACCACCCACCTGAAGCGCTAACTGTCCGGGTCCGTACAGCTGAAAATACCCAAAACTCCAATCCCTTGCTCCAACAAGGTCAGCACACCCGCCACACTCCTGGCACAACACCAAGTCCACTAAATACACTTAGGCTCCCAAATAATGCTCTTACAAATACATACAACAACAGTCCCAGAACTGTTAAATTATCACCTGCAGAAAGTGCCCAGAAAATTCCCAAAAAATATCACGGCGATCCTCGCGTCGATAGCTTCGCAACGGTACCTTGCACGCCCAAATCAGAGTTCGGTAAGCCAAGTTATAAATTCGTCAAGGCGGTAATCCAATCAACAAACTGTGAAGAAAAACTGTACACAGTACACTGAGAAAACAGTGATTATCACCTCGAAATAAATCTCTGAAAAATCCAAGAAAAATACGAGCGCGTTCCTTGCGATCCGTAGATAAAAAAGTTGCATAAGCTCGTCTCCGTCTGACGCTCGTGCGCGAAGATATGGCCGAAATACTCAGCTGCTGTCAAGGAAATCCACACAGCAAAAAGGGGTCATTGTTTGCCTCGGGATACATGCCAAAACCTCGAAACGGAAAAGCGCTATCAAAATGAAAGTTGAAGCCCTACCTGTAAGGAGTCAGCCGGCGCAAGAATCACTGAAAAGGGACCTCGGGGTAGCCCAGGGGAGCTAAAACATCACTGCTGCGCCGATGAAGGAAACAGGAAATGCAACGTCGCGCCGCGCCGTAAAATGGGGAACCTCGGGATTCGAGCCTCCTAAAATCCTAGGAATTGGCAGGAAGATCAAGGATCAAGAGGTGAACAAATCTCCTTAAGGTGGCTCGGGCAGAAGAGGCTCGAAAAGGGGAGAAAAACTCGAAAAGAAGGGGCTCGGGTTGGTATATATAGGCCATTCCAAACAAATCCAAAAATGCCCACTGTGTCCTCACTTTCGGGCGCCCGAATCTTTTCGGGCGCAAACAGTGCGGCCCGGCCCAAACTTTCGGGCGCGCACAGTAGCCCGGCCCACACGGCCCACGCCCGCACACCCGATCCGGTCGGACCGCGTGACCGTCCGACCCGCTCCACGCACCGACACGTGTCCCCGAACACGAAACCGCGGATCCGACCGCTCCCCTCGCGCCACGTGGCCGCCCTTGGTCAACGGGGCCATTGGCACCCGCCAATGGCGGGCCGCCACGTGGCGCCCGCGTGCGCCACCTCGCCGCCGTGCCCGCCACGCCAGCCGGCCGCCGCCTGCCACGCCTGCCACGCCGCCTGCCCCGCCGCACGCCGCACAGTGCACAGCCAAGCCAATCCTCGCGCGCCACGTGTCCAGGCCATACACTCGCTGCACCCGGTGCACCCACTCCGTGCACCCGACGAATCCTACTCTGCCACGTGTCCACCTCTCGGCCAATAGAACGATGCCACGTGGCACACCACCAGCCCGCACCTCCAGCGCCTGCCCGCGCACCTGCCCGGCCTGCCCGCGCACCCTGCGTGCGCCGAGACCACTGCACCGATCCAATAGGAAGGTGCCACGTGTCCCCGCTCCGGTCCACCGTACACCCCGCTATGCTCCGTGGATCGCGACCCGCGGACCATCCAATGGGAAACTGCCACGTGGCCCCCCGCTCCGGTGCACGCCTGCCGCGTGGACCGCGCACCCTGCCCGCGCCCACGCGCTCTACCCGCGCCGCTCTCCGCCTGCCCGAGGCCGCGCCGCCGCCCTCCGCCGCTCCCGCCGCCGCCGGTCGCCGCCGGCGATCGCCGGAGTTACTGTTCCGGCGGTGAACAGTAACCCGAGCTCAAAAAGCAAGTGGGTAGTCCATTTTGACCGTTTTCGCGCGCTGAATCCGAATTTGACGTCCATTTTGCCAAATTCCAACTCTAAAATTGCCGGAGGCTCCCGGAAGTGTATTCTTAGCCCGAATTTCGCGCGGAGCCCAATTTTAATATCCGATTCGCGCGAAACCACTTCTAAACCCTCCACGGGGTCCTCCGATCACCCACATGATCCAAATAAGCCCGAAGTCCAACACTTGTGCCCCAAACACCTCCGACACACCATGTAAGCCTCCAAAGCCACCCCCAACGCACCGCAGCAGCTCTGCGGAGATCCGGGTCATCACATCCTCCCCCACTAAAAGAAAGTTTCGTCCTCGAAACTAAAGTCGTTCCTCAACACGGAAACTCAACCAAATAAAGGGGGTAATATCCAATCATCCACCACTCAAGCTCCCAAGGCTGACAAATACCTCCTCCAGAGACGCGATGCGGTCCTCGGGTCTCTAACTAGAACAAAATAAAGGCGGGCACTCCTGAAAACCGTACCAACTCAACCAAGTACAGCTGGGCTAACCTCTCGAGCTACCAAGTAATCTGCATCGGTACAAGCCTCCGCTCCTCCCAGGGCCTCAGATAATCTAACCACAAGTCCAACGGGCACACCAGCTCGATCCAAGTACCTCTGTACTCCCGAGGCACCAATATAGTCCTCCAACTGATCACGTAAACTCTGATCTCTAATCCAAAAACCATCAGGGTGTAGAAACACCTCCCCAACTCTTTGGCATCAGCACACACTACAAGCAGTCGAGGGAACCAGATCACAATTCGATCTTCGAGAAGATCCCGTACCCTTGCAGCTGGTAAATCCAATCCTCCAGGCTCAAAAAGGGTATCCGCTCCAGACGATCACTTCATGCAAGGCAACTCCGAAAGAAAAAGAGCCCTGACCAGGAGGGGGATCCTCGCCCGGTCGCTCCCAAATCTTGACCATCCGAGCGAACCATTCAGCCACGGTCTATCATCCAAAGAGTCCTTAGTGACACCACCATGTGCCACGTTTGCCTCGACAGTCCACATAGCGCCAGCTACGAAATCATCAGACTCAACTCCAAATAGCTCTCTTACTCCGGGTATCCGCCACCACAGTGGCCCTGTCAGGGTGATCCTGGGTGCTCATCAAAAAAAACCAATGGTAGCTCTACAGCCACTATGGGAGGTATCACAATAACTCGCAAATCCATCTCCCACCACTGACTAGGTTAAATCGGCGCTGGTACCAATCTCATCATCCGCTCATCAAGCTCCACTGGCACTATCCGGTCCAAAAGCTCCTCACCTCAACAATAACTGCCGGTCTCAGCCATTCGCGCATAGCGTCCATTATGGCCAGCTTACCACCGCTGCCCCTTACGGCTAGAACAAGTAATCCAAGAAGATATGCTCTCAAAGCTAAAACTTGTACCACAACAACTTGGCATAGCTTCTTCCTCGCAGACCTTGCCACACCATCTACCAGTGCTCCACCAGCTCTAAACCGTACAGAGATGGGGTAAAATCAAAATATCCCAGAAGAATACCCCCAATAATTCTTCCAAGTGCAGCTGGAACACACAATTCCTCAAATCCTAAGACGACAGGGCCTTAGTCATTCCATTTGTCCCCACTGCACCCACAATGCCCCTACCGGGTCCTGAACCCCATCTGGCGAGATACCCGACTGAATGATCCCAAAAAGATACCTGCGTCCTAAGCAGGCCACTGTCGGGGTATAACTCCATCAAAAGGTCCTAAATAATATCCGGACCTGCCTGCGGTCACACCACACAAGGACCCTCACTGCCGTGTGCCAACGACGTGGCACTGGATCGAACAGACCCTCGATCCATCAAATCCTGCGACTGCGCCATCAGCTCTGTCAGCTCTATAGGTGATATCCAATGAGGTGCTATCGGGGTTGGCGTGGTTTCCTGAACCACGTCAATCGCAATCTCAATCTCCCTAACCGGCGGCATCATCATCAGCTCCGGTGGAATCACACCCGGGATCTCACGACAACAGGAATATCCTCGCGTCCCGGTGCCGCCGTTGGCACCTCTCGCATTGTCGCTACAACTTGTGTGCTCTGACTGTCTCAAAGAACAAGTCTCTAATGTCTGCCTTGCAGAAGATCATAATCTTCTCTCTCCGCAGTCATACACCATGTGGCACTGTGCCAACCAATCCCACGCACTGGGTCAAACACTGAACAGGCACAAATGCCAAAAAGTCCGCCGATACCACTCGAGGTCTCAACTGCACTGGACATGATCCACAAGCCTCCTCCACATGCACCACTAACTGGAACCTGTACCTCTAGGGCATGTGGTAACAAATCTGCCTCTAGTCCATGCAGGAATGCATCATACTCTACTCCGACTGCTGTGATGAAATCACACCTGCGACGACCCGATCCACTGCCTTGGTGCCCTCCACCCAGGCAGCACGGTCTCATCCGCACGATGTAGGTGGTCGTCGCTTAGTCGGCCTGAAAATCAAGGCTATCCACATAGAGAGCACGATCTCCGCCTTTGCTCACACTGAGGCGAAGGATACGGTCCTCCGCAGACAAAAATCCACGCTACCGCTGCACTACTTTGATAACGATGCTGATGCTGCCACCGGGGTCCACCTGACCTCTGACATCTCAGAAAATCCATTAATGCAACCGTCGTAAGACAAAACACAATTGTCCCTACAAAGCTCACCCCTCAAACACATATATTGTACCTCAACATGCAGGTCATAAATCACAAAGGGTAACACTCCCTTGGGTAAGCTTTACACAATCCACCCACAAGGACAACTGCCACCTGGAAAAGGAAAACGCCTCTGCCGGCCGATCTGTCCCCCAACACTTAGCGCCAGGCGCCTCTATCCAGAACTCACCTCTGGCGGCAGATCCCTATCCAAAGGAACCGCAATAGCACGCTCCATACACAATGCCTACTCCATCGAGGCATCCAAAATCCAAAACAGAGGGATCAGATAAACAGAAAGGTATCCCGGCGCAATCCACTCCCACTCACACATACCTTATGCGCCTTGTCCCTCTAAACTTGGAGCGCACGGTTCGACAACTGCATCAACTCTCTAACACAGGGAGACTCTTAATTAATCACTACATCACCACCAACCACGATTCTGCCTCCAGAGGCTCCAACTCAAATCCAAGAATCGGGTTGGTTCATCTGCCAAAGCTGGCTCCATCGATCAATGATATCCCACAACTCATCAACTGTCAGCTATCCACCCCGCCTCGGTGCCTCGGCACTAAACATTGGCACGGAGGGGGCTACTCACTCAATCGGCGCCACAGGAATCACTGCCGCTGAGGATACTGCAACCAGGTGGTCTCAGGAGAAAAACACTGTCGGGCTGCCCACTGCTCCGACAACTGTGTCACTCAGACCAGCGGCTCACTCTGCCGCTGATATTCCTCAGACAATCCTGCCATCGGGCCTGAAGCTCTCTAACCTCAATCTGGTTATCCGGCCCCAAAACAAACCGCTCGAGCTCCACCGCTGCAACGAGTGCACACCAATCCGCACAACGCGTCGGGGAGACATCGCTCACCACGACCAACTGCACCACAGCACAAAACAAAACTCGACCCAATCCCGCGAGAGTCTAGAGCATGTCAACCGTTCCGCCGCATTATGTTGTCTGCAGCCAACATAATTGCTTAGGAGAATAAACATGCCAATCACCCATCCCATCACTCGGGAGAGGTATAAAACTCAATCAGGGCTCTCGCTAAAAGATCACGACTCTCTCGAAGTCATCCTAGGGTCCAACCATAAGCCTAGGGTTCCTACGGTCCCAACTGACCTATCCCTAAGCTCTGATACCAACTTGACACTCCCAGGGGGTCACCCATCCTAGAACTACTCTACTCTAGCACGCTTACTCTCATGTTCCTCTTGGATCTTGCTACCATCCAAAATGCTATAGCCGGGTTAGATTTAGTCTCATTTAATAGAAGACTAATCCAAATTCCGGGGGTGTCACATTCTTCCCCCCTTTAAGCCCTGACGTCCACGTCAGGCTCAGCACACTCACAAGCACCAGGCGATAGACTCGTCTCGCTAGCCTTAGCCGACCTTGTGAGGAGCTGCACTCCACTCACCACGGTGCAGCTAAGTACTGTCTAGGTTAGACGCTACGGGTAGCATAGGTGGCGGATCTGTTGGCGAGCTCGCACGACAAATATCAGAGCTGGAATAAAATGCTGTAAAATAAAATCCAATCACTATACATCATGAAATAAAGTACAATATCCATCTCCTCAAATATTGATAATCATCATACAATGTCCTCAGTACAGCATCTCTCAACTATAAAAGGAGATAAACTAAAACTATAGTACATCAGTCTCTCCAAATACAAAAGATCTCCCTCCAAAAACAGTAAAACCAGCCAACAGCTATCAGGAATCTCCAGCCAAGGGGAACAGCTACACATCTCGGGTGGTACAGATCTAGCTCGCGACTCCCTCGCCCCGGACAACGATCAAAGGTCAGCAACTCCCGAAGAGGACACTGCAAAACAGGGGGAGAAAAAGAAAGGGAAAACAATAATGGGGGTGAGAACCACTAGTAAACCAGTAGCCTCCCCCTGTGGGTAAAGCCTCAAGCTCCGGCGTACCCACTAAGTCTACTAGAGGCAAGAAAAAGAGACAAGTGGTAAAGTTGTAAACAGAACTACTGAATAAAAAGGGAAACCACACAACAAGTATGCCTCTAAATGCAATACCGAAGGAGATGACGGTATGAGTGCATCAGGAAACAGTATCTGACCCAATAGACCCAATCTAGTGCCACCAGTAAAACTGGTACTGCCTGCTCTGCCGCGACGGGTATGCCAGCCTACGCATAACACCGAAGCAAAAGGAGTCCCAAGGACTCAGAACTGTCTGCCGCGCACTCCGGAGTGGCACTCGAGGGGAGCGACCCACACGAGTAAAATATCACTGTATCAAGCATCTCTGTAACCACTGTCTCTCAATACCAGGACTGGATCAAGACTATGATCAAAGTGGGAAACTCCGTCCACTAACAAAACCCCGATCTGATGCAATAATACTCAATAGTGGGAAACACCATCCACTAGAGAAAACTGATACCCAATCTGATGCAATAATAAACATCCGGTCAACCGCCCAAAGTCCGCGGTCACCGCAATAACCACAACCCGCAATTGGGTAAAACAATCAAGATCCGGTCAACCGCCTACTGTCCGCGGTTGCCGCAGTAACCCACAATCCAACATCAAGTACTCTCTATCTCTGACCCTCAGGTCCCGGCTACACTATCCCAAACCTCTGCTCGAACCCGAGCTACAACACTCAAAAGTCTAAATAAGAAGGAGAAAGAAAGCAATTATGGTTTCTCCTAAGTCAAATCCCAATATGATAGTGTAGCAATAAAATAGTGGCCTATCTAGATGTCCAAATAAGCATGCAAAAGTCCTCATACAATGTGGGAGAGAAAGAAAGTCAAGTAACAGTTTAACAGGTGCATCGATTAATAATATCCACATAGATATAACAGTCATGCTAAAATCATCAGTCAACTACACATGTATATGATCCCTGATCCATAATAAATCTCCAGAGTGAAACCCGCACAATGATGTGTCATTATGTCCCAACAATTAGCCATTTAATCCACTTCATAAAAATCTAAGTGCTAAAGTAGCATGTTAATTATCACTAGTAAATTATTCCAATGATCATTGTTCCTACAGCAATAATACCCCAATAATATCCCCAACATGCTATATCCACCAAAGGAATCTCAGATGATAGGCTCACATCTATATCAGTCAATCATGCATGATACTCAATCAATATGTTCAACATTGGGGTTTTCTAATAAACTTAGTGAGTAAGTCAGATGTAGAGGCAAGCAACAACCACCAACCTGAAGCGCTAACTGTCCGGGTCTGTACAGCTGAAAATACCCAAAACTCCAATCCCTTGCTCCAACAAGGTCAGCACACCCGCCACACTCCTGGCACAACACCAAGTCCACTAAATACACTTAGGCTCCCAAATAATGCGCTTACAAATACACACAACAACAGTCCCAGAACTGTTAAATTAACACCTGCAGAAAGTGCCCAGAAAATTCCCAAAAAAATATCACGGCGATCCTCGCGTCGATAGCTTCGCAACGGTACCTTGCACGCCCAAATCAGAGTTCGGTAAGCCAAGTTATAAATTCGTCAAGGCGGTAAACCAATCAACAAACTGTGAAGAAAAACTGTACACAGTACACTGAGAAAACAGTGATTATCACCTCAAAATAAATCTCTGAAAAATCCAAGAAAAATACGAGCGCGTTCCTTGCGATCCGTAGATGAAAAAGTTGTACAAGCTCGTCTCCGTCTGACGCTCGTGCGCGAAGATATGGCCGAAATACTCAGCTGCTGTCAAGGAAATCCATACAGCAAAAAGGGGTCACTGTTTGCCTCGGGATCCGTGCCAAAACCTCGAAACGGAAAAGCACGATCAAAATGAAAGTTGAAGCCCTACCTGTAAGGAGTCAGCCGGCGCAAGAATCACTGAAAAGGGACCTCGGGGTAGCCCAGGGGAGCTAAAACATCACTGCTGCGCCGATGAAGGAAACAGGAAATGCAACGTCGCGCCGCGCCGTAAAATGGGAAACCTCGGGATTCGAGCCTCCTAAAATCCTAAGACTTGGCAGGAAGATCAAGGATCAAGAGGTGAACAAATCTCCTTAAGGTGGCTCGGGCAGAAGAGGCTCGAAAAGGGGAGAAAAACTCGAAAAGAAGGGGCTCGGGTTGGTATATATAGGCCATTCCAAACAAATCCAAAAATGCCCACTGTGTCCTCACTTTCGGGCGCCCGAATCTTTTCGGGCGCCCGAATCTTTTCGGGCGCAAACAGTGCGGCCCTGCCCAAACTTTCGGGCGCGCACAGTAGCCCGGCCCACACGGCCCACGCCCACACACCCGATCCGGTCGGACCGCGTGACCGTCCGACCCGCTCCACGCACCGACACGTGTCCCCGAACACGAAATCGTGGATCCGACCGCTCCCCTCGCGCCACGTGGCCGCCCTTGGTCAACGGGGCCGTTGGCACCCGCCAATGGCGGGCCGCCACGTGGCGCCCGCGTGCGCCACCTCGCCGCCGTGCCTGCCACTGTCACGCCCCCGGGGGTTTTTGAGTCATTTGAAGCGGAAAACGTGACTATTTTTTTTTTTTTGAAATAAGGTAACATAAACCTCAACCCCGGTGCGTGCCAGACCGCCACATACACAAATTCACTCTGTCCACGGACAGAGTCTCCTTTGTATATGCACGGCGTCTCATTTACAGCATATTGTTCAATCACATAATACATGCATCATTCACCAACCAACAACCATACCGTAGACATTCACCATCAATTAAAGCAAGTTTATAAAGCGGCATCAACGTTCGGAAAGGATAAAACCAGAGTTGTAACCCGTGCCCACTCGGCACCTCGTTTGAGAAAACGTTTTCGCAATCTAATGTTTATTCTTGAAACCATGCCGCGAATGAAAACATAAGGAAATACACCACATCCACAGTGCTAACTAATACTTGTCCACAAATAAAGTATCCACAAGCAAAACTAAAAATAGCATAAGGAGGAAATGAGTCATAAGTACGATAACCAAGAGTCCGACTACGATCCTCACGACGCAGTCCCACCGCCATCCCGGCTAACGCACCTAGGAATACCTGTCACGGAGTGGGTAAAGTCAGTGACAAACAAAGTAGATGTGTAACAATATCAAGAGGGGAGAAACATACGAATACACCGAATACACCGTAACCTTTCGTTAGACACCTGTACATTAATTTAACCTGGGCACCAATCCCAGATCACCTGTCGGGGAGACGGAAGTCTCCCCTCGTGCACAAACACCTTTTTGATGCTCTTACCTCTTTCGCGGTGCTGGTGCGACACCTCAGCTGGCGCGAAGAGGTCCCCGCTTGCACCGTTACCTTTGCGGGGCACACGGGTCATAAAGACCACTCTTCCGGAAAAGTACACCCATGCGGAGGCCAATCCGCCTGTGTACGTGCAGCATCCGAAACCGGATTGCCAAGATTGGCGTGTAATGGGCACCGCGACCGCAGCCGCACAATTATTAGATAAATAACATTAATCGAAAGGTTAAACTATCCATCTACTTTGTTAGGTAAATTAAAGAGTACTTTTAATGACGATAGATGCACTTACAGCACCGGTTGCACTCATCGCAACCGTACCCACCTTGTTGGAGAGAAATCGGAACCAATATCCTTCGCGCTCTCCCGCTGTGCACCCGGACCTAAGAAAAGTCCGCGCAGATAAACTATGGTCAAAACACACACTAACACCTCGAAACGGAAGAACCCCCACCTTACAATTCGACGGAAAAATGCCCGGCACCGTCCGGTAGTCAAACCGGACTACATCCCGCACCGCCGTCGCCGCCCGTCGGAGCCCCGCGCGGCTCGAACCCGCGCGGCGGGCTCCGCGGGCGGCGCCCGCGCGGGCGGAGCCCCGCACGGCGCCCGCGAGGGTGCGGGCCCGCGCGGCGCCCGCGCGGGTGCGAGCCCGCGCGGTGCCCGCGCGGGCGGCGCCCGCGCGGGCGGAGCCCCGCGCGGCGCACCGCGCGGTGCCCGCGCGGTGTCCGCGCGGGCGGGGCCCCGTGCGGCACACCGCGCGGTGCCCGCGCGGGTCGCCCGCGCGGCGCCCCGCGCGGCGGGGCCGCCCCGCGCGGCGCCCGCGCGGGTTGCCCGCGCGGCGCCGCGCGCGGGTTTGCCCGTGCGGCGCCGCGCGCGGGTTTGCCCGCGCGGCGCTCGCGCGGTCCCGTCGCGCCTTCGCCGTTCGCGTCCTCCTCCGCCTTCGCCGTCCGGGTCTTTTCCGCCTTTGCCGTCCGCGTCGCGGCGACGAGGACGGCGTTGGTGACGGGGACGACGGAGGAGTCCAAAATTACCAACAAAAATAGACAGAAAAAATTCCAAATAATTTCTAAAAATTATTTGCTTACCGAAGACTGTCGGGAAGATCGCCCGGTCTCACTTTTCGCCTTCCGATCGATGTCCGGAGCGATCGGGTTCCTTTCCCTTCTCCGGTTAGGGTTCCGTTCTTCTCTTTCTCACCGGTTGGGGTTATCGGCACGCACGAGGGGTTCCAAATTGGGGTTTGAGGAGGCGGTATTAAAAATAGGGTTTCCTCGTAACGGGGGAATAAATAGACCCCCACCCTATTTACTTATCCTTTCATCCACTTCCCGCATACGCACCGTCAAAATCCCTTTCGGATGTTTGACTTCAATTAATTAATTTTCCCAACTAATTAATCCTTACCGTCCTCAATTAATTAATTTTTCCAATAATTAATCCTTACCGTCGGTCCTAATATCCGATTTCTTTATCTTACGTGCGTAGGTAAACCCGATTTTTCCCGTTTCTATCTCTCACCTAAATATCCCACTGACGGGATATTTAATCACCTTTAAATCTGACCACCGGTTATTTAATCACCTTTAAATCCTGACCACCGATTATTAACCACCTTTATTAAATAATCTTGGGGGAAATAAATCCCTATTAAAATATCCGGATCTTATCTCTTATCCAAACCACGAGATAAAATCCCACCATTTAAATCCTAAATTAATTCGTACGTAGGAGGATTTAAATTTCCGTCACCGGGTAATTAATTAATTAATTAATTAATTATCCTCACGAGTTAACCCACCTTATCCCTAGGGTGCAAGATATTTTGCACGGTTACCGATGCGTGACTAATTACCGCATCGCTAAGGATCCCGTTCCGGGAGATCCCGATATCGGATTTCGAATCCGATCGAACCGTCGGTCATCGTTTTTCGCGCTCTATCGCAGAAAAATATACACACCTCGTCCCGGCCGACTTAAGAAAATTAAATAAATTTTATTTCGCTTAAGGCCTAAGCGATTACATGTGAGTTCGAAAATACCCCAAAGGGTCGGGTCACTACAGCCACGCCAGCCGGCCGCCGCCTGCCACGCCTGCCACCGCCGCCTGCCACGCCACCTGCCCCGCCGCACGCGCACAGTAGCACAGCCAATCCTCGCGCCCCACGTGTCTAGGCCATACACTCGCTGCACCCGGTGCACCCACTCCGTGCACCCGACGAATCCTACTCTGCCACGTGTCCACCTCTCGGCCAATAGAACGATGCCACGTGGCACACCACCAGCCCGCACCTCCAGCGCCTGCCCGCGCACCTGCCCGGCCTGCCCGGCCTGCCCGCGCACCCTGCGTGCGCCGAGACCACTGCACCGATCCAATAGGAAGGTGCCACGTGTCCCCGCTCCGGTCCACCGTACACCCCGCTATGCTCCGTGGACCGCGACCCGCGGACCATCCAATGGGAAACTGCCACGTGGCCCCCCGCTCCGGTGCACGCCTGCCGCGTGGACCGCGCACCCTGCCCGCGCCCACGCGCTCTGCCCGCGCCGCTCTCCGCCTGCCCGAGGCCGCGCCGCCGCCCTCCGCCGCTGCCCGCCGCCGCCGGCAGCCGCCGGCGATCGCCGGAGTTACTGTTCCGGCGGTGAACAGTAACCCGAGCTCAAAAAAGGCAAGTGGGTAGTCCATTTTGACCGTTTTCGCGCGCTGATTCCGAATTTGACGTCCATTTTGCCAAATTCCAACCCTAAAATTTGTCGGAGGCTCCCGGAAGTGTATTCTTAGCCCGAATTTCGCGCGGAGCCCAATTTTAATATCCGATTCGCGCGAAACCACTTCTAAACCCTCCACGGGGTCCTCCGATCACCCACATGATCCAAATAAGCCCGAAGTCCAACACTTGTGCCCCAAACACCTCCGACACACCATGTAATCCTCCAAAGCCACCCCCAACGCACCGCAGCAGCTCTGCGGAGATCCGGGTCATCACATGCATGTTTAGTTACTATCGTATAATTGGCCGTTTTCAAACTAAAAGAAAAGGAAAGAAAACATTGCGAAAAGGATTTGAAAAATACTGGTGTCGTGTGGGCACCGTTTTCAAAACCCTGTGAATTTATGGATTTCGAAATAGTTTGATAAAAACCTGGGTGCCGTGTGGGCACCATTTTCAAAACCCTGTGGATTTATGGCTTTCGAAATGGCTTTGTAAAACTAGGTGTCGTGTGGACACCGCTTTCAAAACCCTGCGGTTTTATCCTTTCAAAAATAGTCGTCCTCTTTATTACTTATGGAAAATGGTTGTATATGGTTGATGATTGAACTAGTGTGGTTAAAGGTATGATATTATGGACTTTGTAGTCAGGACGCCGTGCATATACAAAGGAGACTCTACCCGTTTGCAGAGTAAATTTGTATATGCGGCGGGTCTGGGCACGAGCCGGGGGAGATCGGTTTCAAAAAAAAAAAAAAAAAAAAAAAAAAAAGTATGTAAATTTGGGAGCATCGGTGGCTACCCTTCCGCGCGTTTAAACCCCCGGGGCGTGACACAAGGTCACAGTGAAAAACAAATATCCCCTGCCGCGGATCGATGACCTTTTCGACCAACTACAAGGAGCAACGGTATTCTCAAAGATCGATCTACAATCCGGATACCACCAGCTGAGAGTTCGGGGTGAGGATATCCCTAAAATAGCCTTTCGAAC
This sequence comes from Tillandsia fasciculata, assembly GCA_029168755.2. Taxonomy (NCBI): domain Eukaryota; kingdom Viridiplantae; phylum Streptophyta; class Magnoliopsida; order Poales; family Bromeliaceae; genus Tillandsia; species Tillandsia fasciculata. The sequence goes on from JAQOTM010000212.1 coordinate 147,091, forward strand.
TCGATACGGCCACTACGAATTTACAGTGATGCCGTTTGGGCTTACCAACGCCCCAGCGGTATTTATGGATATGATGAACAGGATATTCAGATCTTTCTTGGACCAATTCGTAGTGGTCTTTATTGACGACATCCTGATTTACTCACATACGAACGAGGAGCATGAGGAGCACTTGCGGGTAATTCTTTAGACTCTCAGGGACCAGAAATTGTTTGCTAAACTCAAAAAGTGTGAGTTCTAGCTCCGCGAGGTGGACTTCTTGGGACACATCGTTTCGGCGTCGGGAATTGCGGTGGACCCGAAGAAAGTGGAATCCGTAACCAACTGGCCCCTACCGACAACGGTAACGGAAATCCGCAGTTTCTTAGATTGGGCGGGTTATTATAGACGCCTCGTGGAGGGTTTCTCTAAAATTGCCACTCCCCTAAATCGTTTAACACGAAAAAGGGAGAAATTTATCTGGACGGCTCAATGCCAGGAGAGTTTCGAGGAACTCAAGGACAGGCTAACACGGGCACCCGTGCTTACACTACCAAAACCCGGTGAGGATTTTGAGGTTTATTGCGATGCATCACGGAACGGTCTTGGAAGTGCGCTGATGCAACAGGGGAAGGTTATAGCCTATGCATCAAGACAACTCAAGGATTACGAGCAGAACTACCCTACACACGACCTGGAACTTGTAGCAGTCATTTTCACTTTAAAACTTTGGAGGCATTACCTTTACAGAGCTCATTGCAATGTGTTTTCTGATCACCAAAGCCTTAAATATTTGTTCACGCAGAAGGAATTGAACTTGCGGTAGAGATATTGGTTGGAGATGCTGAAGGACTATGATTTGTCCATTCATTACCACCCCGGAAAGGCCAACGTAGTAGCTGACGCCCTGAGCAGGAAGGGTCAGACGGGGGAGTTACCGGTGAACGCTATTACTCAGCAGGACCGTTTAGTCGCGGATTTCTCACGAATGAGACTGGAGGTAGTACCGGCAGGTACGGTTACGAGGCTTTTGTCCTTGGTAGTCAAGCCTACCTTGTTTGAGAAAATCCTGGAAGGTCAGTTGGCAGACGCTCAATTGCAGCTCGTGCGGGACAGAATCTCTTTGGGCCAAGAGGGTGACTTCTCGATTGGCACGGACAACGCAATACGGTTCCGGGGACGTATTTGTGTGCCTGACCTACCGAATTTGAAGGAAGAAATATTGACAGAGGCGCATAGTGCTCCCTATACGGCGCACCCTGGTGGCACGAAGATGTATAAAGACCTTAAGCAGACATTTTGGTGGCCTAAACTGAAGGGGGACGTGACGCGGTTTGTGGCGCACTGTTTGGTTTGCCAACAATGTCACGCCCCGAGTTCAAAAACCAGTGTAAATTTTTTTTTTTTTAATCAGAGTTGCAAAAACAGCCAGGGCAATGACAGACCGCCACATATATAGAAGAGTCCCAATCCCCTATGGAATTGAGCCTTTTCTATATATGCACGGCTAGCTTGGCAACAACATCAGAGTACTAACTACGTACTATAAACAACAACAACAAGTAAACTTTACAACTATCTTTACAAATATACAACTGAAATACAATTCCTTTCTCTCAAACATCTATTACATAACTTTTCGGCTGTCCAGGGTCAACCTCTATATCGATACCTCGCCAATTCGTCCCGACATCCCAACACCCGTTTGACCTGAAAAATAGTCACCCGAGGGTGTGAGACACACCGGAGTGTATCCCAGTGGGCACGACGAGCCGAGAAATAGCAGATCGTATCTACTAGTATACAATACTAGAGGATAGTAAAAGTCACAGAGGTTAGAATAAATAGCTCAGCTACATGGAGATCAACAGATATATATAATCATAGAGGTAACATGAATATCAACAGGTACGTAATCTTGAGGTTCAATTAAGATAAACAAATGGAGATCAACAATTATATAATCATGGAAGAAACATGGAGTGTCAACAGATATATAATCATGAAATCACAGGTAGGATAAGCCACTTATAAGTAAAGGCATCATATCAAGTCTCGACATGCATAGGTGGATAATAAAACATCAAATCAAGGAATCAATGGAAATATAAAAGCTATGCATCAATCACAAGAATATCAAGTACCCAATCAATGCCACTATTGGTCTCACAGAACCTCAGGCTCATGCCACGATCTGGCACCTATCTGGCTGACATACCCCGCACCCACAAGTGCTATCAGGGGGCTCACGGGCCTTTCTCTAGACCACTTTACCGGTAAAGAACAATATCCACGGGGAGCGACCCCGGCAATGTTCGTGAAGTACAGCGGTGCGTGGCGATCAATCATGCGAATGCTCAAGCTCACGGTCCACAGACCGGGTAATCGGCAACAAGCCGGGAAATTCCCACTGGGATGCAATAACAAAGTCAGCTGAATCTCAATTCTCATGCAGGAATGATCATCTACTAATCAACTCAATCTCAACTCATATGCAAGATCAAAGGCAAATCTCAACTCAACATAAGATCAACAGCAAATCTCAACTCAATCATACAGACCAACCAAACATACAAAACTAAACACATATTTTTGAGAAAACTATTTTGAAAAGTCCAAACCTCGAAGAGCTTTGCCCTCGTCCTATCAAACAAGAATAGACTCAGGCGACCCTATGAAGCTCGGTAGGTTTTAGGTCCAAACCTCGCAGAGCAATGCCTTTGTCCTATCAAACAAGAATAGACTCAGGCGACCCTACGACGTTCAGTAAAACATTAGTTGACTAAAATTATGTGTTCAGCAGTGTATATTTGATCAACAGGAAAGCAAGCTCAACATCCAATCAGGCATGAAGCAGAATAAACTGAATCAAAAGGAAGGCAGGCTCAAAGTAATAGTTAAGCTACCAAAAACAGGGGTCCAACCAATACCGTACACAGAGGGCCGAAATGATAAAGTCCGGACCGAAGATAACCCACCTGTCTATGCGCAGGCGATTTAAACTGAATCCACTGTGTGTTCGAAAATAGATGTAGATCGAACAGACCTGAATCAAACATATTGTTCAGGATTTAACTTAACTTCTAACATTTTCAAATCAACTTAAAACCTTTTAATCACTTTACATTTAACACCTAAACCAACATATCTTTTAATGGTTAATATTTGGTAAAATTACCAAATTGCCCTTCCAGAAAATTCCTTTTTGACTTCCGGGAGATTCGGGCTTTCAAACTTGGCCGCTGGCTCAACTAGATTCTACTGGGACTCAACAGTCGGCTTGGTGAAACCGCCGTAATTTTTCAAATTACGTGATTGCCACCCGGATACCGTAAAATCGACGATTTTGCCGATTCTCGGACTGTTATCCGATTTCCGCTCAACGGGAGCCGTTGGAATCCTAACGAAAAGCTTAGGAACCATTTAAACACTTTACTAAACAGTACCCATTGTCCATTTTACATTTAGACCCCTAAAGTTTTCAAAAATCCCATTTTAGTGCTATTTGAGCACTGTTTTCGCTCGTTCTTTCAAATGAAAACTTATTTTAATGAATCGTCACTTCCAGCAGGTGACATTTATCATGCTGAACACCGTGCTCACCAATTTGCGGCAGCACGAAACCCGAGGCAAACTTCGGGCCATAATACACTCCTCTAACCTAGCCTAAACGCATTTTTGTTTCTCCAGATCATCAAACTCTGTTTTTAACGCGAGCATCGCGTCCAGTGACCCCAAATTAGCCAAGGGCACACTGTCGCAGCTTCGCCAACACTCTAGAACAGTATTTTGTTCCAAAATTACCTTTCTGGTTGATTTAACCACAACTTTTATTCTAAACTTCAAACAGCAAAAGTTTATATATCAAAATTGTTCTAAGTATTGTTGGGATACCAGGGCTTGCACTGGTTGCAGTCCAGGTGTGCTGGTTCAAACAGAACCAAAGCCATGCACACACACTAGTTCACAATGCTCCAAACACTTGTCCACACAGATCAAGATTGATATGAAGTGAGCATCAAGCTCAGGGGACCTTTCTAAGCAACTTTGATATTCAACTTGAAGCCTGAATCCACCATTTTCCTCACTGTGGCATTTCCACAAACACTAGGTGTGCACAAATCTGCAACAACTACACAAGCCATTGTTGCAGGTTGTTCTCTGCATCCACAGCACCTGGGGCTTTCAAGCTTGGATCAAAACATTCCACTAAGTTCCTGGAGTTGTTCTCATCAACTTGGAGCGACCAAAACCCCCAGGTTGGCTCGGGTTCGAGGAAGAAGATGACCCCCTCGACTTTGAAATTCGTGATGATCAACCCAGGGCCACAGAGTCCCAACCAAAAGCACTAATGGGTGCTAAAACACTCTGGGTAACTTTCTGTGCCCGTGCCCGGCGACAGGGCACGGCCGCGGCGCGGCGGCGGCAAGCTCCATTTTCGAGCTTGAGCCCTCTAATGGCAAATTTTCACAGAGGCAATTAGAAGCCTTCTAACTTGGATGGAATTACTCCTCTGCCTCATACAAAGCTTCTCGACCATTTCTTCCCGGCCGGAGGTGACCGGAGCGCCGGCGGCCACGACTTTGCTCCATTTCGGGTTTTCCATGGCCGCGCCCATTCAGCATGGGTTCCATGCAAATGCATGGGGGCACTCTACTGGATCCCAGCAGCACTTCTGGGCAAGTGGCTGGCGTCGGGGAAGCCCGCCGGCGCCGGAGCAAGAAGCTCGGCTAACTTAAAAAAACGAAAACTAGGGCATTAAGTTTCTTCCAAAATACTCCACCAACTGCAACCAAACTTTGCAGATTTAATCTACCTATCCTACAATCCTGGCAGACCAATTTTGGTGCGTTTATATCCAGTGGTTGCCGAGTTCTTTAAAGGTGGAGCATTAATAGGTTTCCGGCGAGGTATTGTCCCCGCCGGCCAACCGCTATGCATGGGGGGCTCGGGCTCTGCAGAGAGCATGCTTAGAGCATACAGAACCTGCTGCTATGGGTCCCGGGTTCAAACCAACAAAGGTTGGAGATCCTTACCTTTGCCGAGCTCGGGGAAGAAAGGAAGAAGCTGGAAACTTGATCCCTCCTCCACGTGCGGCCACAGCAAGCTTCAGCAAGGATCCTACTAGCCGTAGGAACTCCACAGGCACTCTAAATCCAACCTTGATGAAACTTGGTTCCGACTTCTTCAATCCTCTCTCTCTCCCTCGTTTCTCTCTCTATGGTTTGGTGTCCTCGGCTAACTATAGAGCACAAGGGTACTCCGAGAGGATGCAGAAGGTCAGAGGTTGCCTTGGAACTTCACTTCATGACCCCTCGAATTTGAGTCTAGGAGATCAAGAGTCATCTACTTAAATGCAAGATTCTTTGAGCAAATAACCTAAAACCCAGTTCATACCTAAACCCAGGCTACGGGGTCTTTACAATAGGTGTATTTTGCACCGAGCACCTCAAAGTTTAAGCCCCTAACATTTTAACACATAAAATATTAAGTTTTCTTGCAATTTAATCCAATTTTGGGTGTTTTTCACGCATTTCGAGAAAAACCGCTCGTCATTTTGCGAAACGGACTTCGCCACGACGTCCGGCTCGTCGAGACCTGTCAAGTAGCGTATTTGTTTGGTTCGTTTGACGCTCGGATAAAAATTGGTTCCATAAAGTTCGACAATATACAGTGCGTTGCACGCACTTCGATACACCCGGGTCGCCAAACGCGAAATCCGTCAGTGCCATCGCGTTCAGAACGTCGAAATTAGCTAAGTTTCATTACTCATACCCCTATCTTCAACTTCTAGACAGTGGAACGGCCGTTAGTGGTCGCGAAGGGATTAAAATAGGGGTTACTATGCACAACTTAAGTTGTGGGGCCCACTATTTCTTCGCTGATTTCTGGAAGATCCGACCGTCGAATCGAAGACATATGAATATGAAACTTTTATGTTTCGACGAGACGATCGCAATGGTGATCTCGAATTTTCCAGATCAGGCTCCGATCAAAAGTCGATATTTTTGGGCCACTATTGCACTACTAATTACCCATTTTTGCCATTTAAATAATTCAGAAAATTATTTAAGCTTATATTTTAGATTTTTAAAATTCACGGTTACTACAAACAAGTAAAAGCTGAACATCAGCGGTCGGTAGGGAAACTGCAACCTCTACCTGTGCCGGAATGGAATTGGAGCGAATCACCATAGATTTCGTCACTAGTTTTCCCCGATCACAACAAGGTCACGACGTGATCTGGGTCATAGTGGACCGTTTGACGAAGTCGGTTCATTTCCTACCTATCCATACGACGTGGACTCGAGACCGTTTGGCGCAAGCCTACATCGACGAGGTTGTGAGATTGCACGGGGTGCCGGCATCGATTGCTTCAGATAGAGATACTCGGTTTGTATCGAACTTTTGGCAGAGTTTGCAGCAGGCTTTAGGAACCAAGCTATAGTTCAGCACGACTTTTCACCCCCAAACCGACAGACAATCAGAACGGGTGATCCAGATCCTCGAAGACATGCTCCGAGCTTGCGTGCTCGATTTGGGTGAAGGGTGGTCGCGCTATCTACCTCTCGTGGAGTTTGCATACAACAACAGTTACCAAGCAAGTATTCAAATGGCGCCGTACGAAGCCCTGTATGGGCGCCGATGTCGATCACCTATATATTGGGATGACCTGGGGGAGCGAAAGTTCTTGGGATCAGACTTAGTGGAGGAGACCGAGGCAAAGGTACGCCTTATCAGACAACGGTTGTTGACTGCCCAGAGTCGGCAGAAAAGCTATGCAGACCAGAGGCGACGCGATTTGGAGTTCCAGGTAGGAGAGCACGTGTTGCTCCCGGTTTCCCCATCCAAAGGGACCAGACATTTCGGTTTGAGAGGCAAGTTGAGCCCACGGTTCGTGGGACCGTTCGAGATCCTGGAGCGCGTTGGCCCGGTAGCATACCGTTTAGCCTTGCCGCCAAATCTCGATCGGATACACAACGTGTTTCATGTCTCGATGCTCCGGAAATACCTCCCCAATCCGTCGCACGTTCTCGACGTTTCTGCTATCGAGCTGTGAGAGGACTTTAGCTTTGAAGAAACACCGGCACGAATCTTGGCGCGTGAAGACAAGAAGCCACGCAACCGGACTATCCCCTACGTGAAGGTGCTATGGAGTAATCATGAGGAACGCGAAGCGACTTGGGAACTGGAATCGAAAATGAGAGAGTGTTTTCCCGACTTATTTAGCGAAGGTTGAGGGCAAGTTTCGAGGACGAAACTTCTTTTAAGGGGTGTGTGATGTAATATCATGACTTTTCTTGTCCTCATTTATTTTCTTGTTAATAAATTAATTGTTAGGGAAAATAGATAATCGAGTTTTCTTGGGTGGATCGTCGTGGTTTGCGGGTATTTTTTCATGATAGAGCCCGAAAAACGGTGAACGGCAAAGCGACCGGATCTGAAATCCGACTTACGGATCTTCCGGAATGGGGTTCTGAAGGTCTCGGTATTCGTAGTGTGCATCGGAATCCGTCCTAAGTGATCGGTACGCTTTTCGAGGAGATTGGGATTTTATCTCTTATATATTTGGGTTAGGAATTTTATTTGTACGTACAAGAGAAAGAAATTAATTATATTATTTAATTAATTACCCTTCAAGAAAAAAAAAACCCTAATCGGATAGAAAAGAGGAAAAAAAGAAAGCGGAACTCCGATCTTCTTCGATCAACATGCCAGAAGCCAGGAACGAGAACGGATCGTCTTCTCCGATAGATCAAGGTGAGCGGCATTTATTTCCTGTGTTTTTCGTCGTTCTTGGTTTGGCGTCTTTGGCTTTTAGGGTTTCGCCGCTTTTTGGTCCTGATCGTTGTGCCGTTCATTGCGCCGCCGCCGCGATGACCTAGAGCACCGCCGCCGTGATGCCCAAGAGCACCGCCGCCGCGGTGTACGGACGCATCGCCGCCGCGACGCCCGGGAGCACCGCCGCCGCCGCACTGCTCGCCGTGCGGGGCTGCACCACATACGGTGCGGCGCGCCGCGCACGGGCTGCCACCGCGCGGGGCCGTACCGCACGCGGCGTGGTGCCGCGCGAGGACTGCCCGCAGGCGGCGTGCACTGCGCCGGCTGGTACCGCGCAGGCGCTGTAGAGTACCGGGACTTCGTGTAGCATGCTGACTTTGCAAGATAGCATGGCGTGAGGAAATCGCCTGGGGCGTGTTCCATTTGTGTTTACAGATGAGTTCGGGATGTACGGGGTCGACGCGGAAGCCTTTAGATGGAAAGTGAGTTGGCCGCGGCATTATTGAAGCTTCAGACTTCGGATTGGTGGTTTTGGGTATTGTGTTTCGGTACTGCATGAGGAGTATCGGAACAGGGTGTGGGGTACCGGAACTATAACCTGGACCCCTCGTCTGATTTCTGATGGGTTAGGTCGTGATTCGGGGGGGGGACTTAGTTCGTTTCGCTATCTGGCGTTTCCCTTCGTGCATTAGGGCAGACGCGGGCGCGATCAAAAAAGAGGAAAAGTATTCCCCAATTCACATTCTCTACCGTTCCAAGACGGCAGCGTGGGGATCCAGGGAGAAGGAAGGAGATTTTCCTTTCTGCGAGTTGATCGGGCGAAGGTGGACGATCCTCTCCTCCCTCTTCCTCCAGCGGATCTAAGGTGAGTGGTTCGTTAGGGTTTCTTTTTGGTTTTTTTTTTTTTTCTCGGTTGGTCGTCATCTTCGGGGGAAACTGCCGCCGCCATCACGGCCGCCGCCATCGCAGGATCTGACCGCCGCCTGCAGGCAGGGCGCCGCGCGGGCCGGAGCCGCGCGGGGCTGCCTGGAGGCAGCGCGCCGCGCGCGGCAGGGCGCCGCGCGGGGCTGCCCGCAGGCAGGCACCGCGCGAGCCGGTGCCGCGCGGGGCTGCCTGCAGGGAGCGCGCCGCGCGGCAGGGCACCACGCGGGGCTGCCCACAGGGAGGCGCCGTGAGGGCCGGGGCCGCGCGGGGCTGCCTGCAGGTAGCGCGCCGCGCGGGGCTGCCCGCAGGCAGGCGCCGCGCGGGCCGGGGCCGCGCGGGGCTGCCTGCAGGCAGCGCGCCGAGAGGCAGAGCGGCGCGCGGGGCTGCCCGCAGGCAGGCGCTGCGCGGGGCTGCCCCCAGGCACGCGCCGCGCTGGCCGGGGCCGCGCGGGGCTGCCTGCAGGCAGGGCGCCGCGCGGGGCTGCCCGCAGGCAGCGCGCCTTGCGGGGCTGCCTGCTGGCAGCGCGCGGCGTGGGCTGGTGCCGCGCGGGGCCGCCCGCAGTCAGGCCGCGCCGCGCGGATCGGGGCCGCGCGGGGCCGTCCGCAGGAGGTGTGCGCACCGCACGGGTTGGTGCCGTGCGGGGAACTTCGCCGCGCGGTGTTCTAGGACCGCGTCGGTTTTCCGTCTCCAGTTTTGAGTCGACGTTCGGCATTTTGGTCATCTAGTCTTAGCATAGTATTGTTCCTCCAGGTGCGCAGTACGTTGTAGACTGGGCAGGTACGCAGTCGCGGACGAGTTGAACGCCGGTCGTCACACAAAGGTGGGTACTCTTCCATGGTTATTTGGGAAAGGGTATGAGGTATAGAAATTGTATGTTTGGGCAAAGGGAAGAATAAAATAATATCTTATTTCCGTACTAACCGTGTTTAAGTTATTATATATATATATATATATATATATATACTTGGTTATGAGGCTCGTGTCACGCCCCGAGTGTAAACCAGAACCCGGGCTCGTCCACAGATCCGCCGTGCACACGGTATTTCCCGTGTACACGAAGCGCTGGTAACCTGCTCAGATATAAATGAAATAATACAGGAGCATAAAAACAGAGCTAAACTAAAACTAATACATCTCAGACAAAATGCTGAAAATAAAAGTACAACAAAACTCTCATATATACATGTGTCTCTCCCAGCTCACGAAATAAATACAACCAGCTGGCTGAAGCCAGACCCAAAAATAAAGAAAAATACAACCGTCTGAGTGTACAGGGGATACATCAAAACTACTAAGCTCAATACTGGGAAGCGGTTATCTAATCAGCGATCCTCTTACCTCGATCCTGGGAAGAGGGTCCCGCAACTCCCGCAGAGGACTCTGCAAAACAAAGGGGAAAAGAAATGGGAAAACAGTGGGGGGGTAAGAACTATTATAAAAACAGTAGCCTCCCCTAGTGGGTAGACCTCTAACTCAGACCTGCCCACTAGGACTACTAGAGGCGGAAAATAAAACAAGGTGGTGAGCTATACGTACAACAACTGATAAAAGCTACCACTAAGATGCCTCTAAAGTAATACGCTAAAAGAGTAGCTAAATGCATGCATCAGAGTATACATATGCCTGCCTGGGTAACCCAATCTAGACAACGGTGAACTGCGGTACTGCCTGCAATGCCTACTAACTCACAACTCAGCTGCGGGGTGCAGACCGGTTCCTGACCGACACGGTCCCATCCCAAAGGCAACAGACCGACTCCTGACCGGCTCGGTCACAAGTACACACACTCCGGAGTGGCACTCGAGGGGAGCGACCCTCACGAGTAAAAAAAAAGTCGCCAAAGTAACCAAATACAGTAGGACTGGATCAAGACTCTAATTAAGTGGGAACAACCCAATCCACTAAAGAAGTCCCGATCCCCTATCCCCAAATCTGATGCATTAATAACAGTCCGGTCAACCGCCCGAGATCCGCAGTTGCCGCAAATACCCTGTCCTCAAACCTGCCTGTTCCCAAATCCCCAATAGCTGACTACACTATCCCTGTAGTGACCCGACCCTCCGGGGTATTTTTGAACTCACATGTAATCGCTTAGGCCTCAAGGGGAATAAAATTATTTAATTCTCAAAAGTCGGCCGGGACAAGTGTGTATATTTTTCTGCGATAGAGCGCGAAAAACGACGACCGACGGTGCGATCGGATTCGAAATCCGATGCCGGGATCTCCCGGAACGGGACCCTTAGCGATGCGGTAGTTAGTCGCGCATCGGAAACCGTGCGAAATATCTTGCACCCGTTAGAGATAAGGTGGGTTATCCCGTAAGGATAATTAATCAATTAATTAATTATCCGATGACGGAATTTAAATCCTCCTACGTACCAATTAATTGTGGGATTTAAATTGGTGGGATTTTATCGCATAGATTGGAAAGGGATAAAAATCAGGATATTTAAACTAAAGAATTTAAATTATGGGATTTTATCTCACGGATTAAATAAGAGATAAGATCCGGATTTTTCAAATTGGGGATTTATTTCCCATGATTATTTAATTAAGGTGATTAAATAATCGGTGACCGGGATTTGGATAATAGAGGTTTAAATATCCGGGTAATTAGAATCCGACTGGGAATTTGATTTCCCAAGATTATTTGATAAAGGTGATCAAATAATCGGTGGTCAGGATTTAAAGTCGAGAAATATTCCGTCGTCGGATATTTTCTTGAGAAATAGAAACGGGAAATTATAGGTTCCTACGTACGTAAATAAAATTAACGATTAGATTTGGGGAATTGACGGTGGGGATAATAATCAAACGATTAACTAAATAGGTTATCGGTGGGGATTAATTAATTAGCGGATTAATTAATCGGATCGGAATACCCAAAAAGGGAATTTTGACGGTGCGGGTTTACAATTGGATATATCCAATATAGGGGTTATTTATTTCCCCGCTTACCGAGCGAAACCCTATTTTATTTCTCCGCCTCCCCAAACTTCTTTTTCGTACGTACCGAAACCCCCAACCAGTGAAAAAGAAAGAAAAGAACCGTAACCGGAGGAAGGAGAAGGAAAGAAGGAGGGAGCCGATCGTCCTAAACGCCGATCCAAAGGCTAGAAACGCGACCGGACACCTTCCCGACGATCTCCGATAGGTAAAATAATTTTTAATAATTTTCTGGATTTTTCCTAGCGTAGTTTGGTAAAATTCTAGAGTTCCTCCGCCACCCCCGTCACCGCCGCCGTCATCATAATTTTGTTGGGCGGACGGAACGGGCAAAGAGGCGCGCGGTGCCACCGGGGCATCGCGCGAGGAAGAAGGGGGAACGCACGCGGATGACCGGGCTCCGCCGCAGGCGGGGACGGCGCCGCGCGGGTCGCACCCACGCGGGCGCCGCGCGGACACCGCGCGGCCGCCGCGTGGGCGGCCCCGCGCGGGCACCGCGCGGGCTGCCGCACGGGCACCCGCGCGGGGTGCCGCGCGGGCACCCGCGCGGGGCGCCGCGCGGGCGGCCCCGCGCAGGCGCCGCGCGGGCACCCGCGCGGGGTGCCCCGCGGGCACCCGCGCGGGCGGCCCCGCGCGGGGTGCCGCGCGGGCACCCGCGCGGGGTGCCGCGCGGGCGGCCCCGCGCGGGCGCCGCGCGGGCACCCGCGCGGGGTGCCGCGCGGGCGGCCCCGCGCGGGCGCCGCGCGGGCACCGCGCGGGCGCCGCGCGGGCGACCCCGCACGGGCGCCGCACGGGCCCGTGCCCGTGCGGGCACCGTGCGGGGCACTTTGCGCGCACCGCCCGCGGGGCCGCGCCGCGCGCGGCTCCGACGGGCGGCGACGGTTGCGCAAGGGGGGTTCCATGGGCAGCGGGACGGTGCCGGACTTTATTATAATATAAGTGGGGTGTTTTCTGTTACGGTATTTAGTATAGTTTCTGACCTTAGTGTCCGTGCGGGCTTTTTATAGGTCCAGGTGCGCAGCGGGAGAGTGCGAAGGGCTCGGGTGACCCGTCTTCTCTCCAACAAGGTGGGTACGGTTGCGATGTGTGCAACCGGTGCTGTAAGTGCATCTATGTCATTAAAAATATTCTTTAATTTACCTAACAAAGTAGATGGACAGTTAACCTTTCTTTTAATTGATAAATATCTGATAAATTAAGCGGCTGCGGTCGCGGTGCTCATTACACGCCATTCTTGGCAATCCGGTTTCGGATGCTGCACGTACACAGGCGGATTGGCCTCCGCATGGGTGTACTTTTCCGGAAAAGTGGTCTTTTTGACCCGTGTGCCTCACAAAGGGGTGGGTGCCGTGAGGACCTCTTCACGGCTGCTATAGGGGTCGCACTAGCCCCGTGAAGTGGTTATAGCATCAAAAAGGTGTTGTGCACGAGGGGGGACTTTAGTCTCCCCGACAGGTACTCTGGGGTCGGTGCCCAATTTAATTAACAATCAATCCGGGGTTGGTGCCCGGTTTAATATATGCACAGGGGTTTAACGAAAGGTTACGGTGTACTCGGTGTATTCGGTTCGTTCTTCCTTTCTTAATATTATTAGACATCTACTTTGTTTGTCACTGACGTTACCCACTCCGTGACAGGTTTCCCTAGGTGCGTTAGCCGGGACGGCGGTGGGACTGCGACGTGAGGATCGTAGTCGGACTCTTGGTTATCGTATATATAACTCATTTCCTCTTTAGGTTACTTTTAATTTCGCTTGTGGATTACTTTACATGTGGGCATGTTTTAGTTAGCACTGTGGATGAGATGTGGCTTTATGTGATACTTTTAGTAGTGTTTTTAATTGCGGCATGTTTTATGATGAGATAAAGGTTTGCGAAAACGTTTTCTAAAAAGAGGTGCCGTGTGGGCACGGATTTTACAACTCTGGGTTTTATCCTTTCCAAACATTGAAGCCGCTCAAATGACATGCTTTAGTTAAACGATTTAACTCTGAATATGGTGTATGTCTACTGTATGGTTGTTGGTTGGTGTGTGTTGTATGATTATTGTGATTGAATGAAATGATGTAAATGAGACGCCGTGCATATACAAAGGAGACTCTGTCCGCGGACAGAGTGAATTTGTGTATGTGGCGGTCTGGCACGCACCGGGGTTGAAGTTAAGTTACCTTATTAAAAGAAAAAAAAAAATAGGCACGTTTTTCCGCTTCAAAAGACTCAAAAACCCCCGGGGGCGTGACAGATTAAATGGTATCAGAGAAATACAACCACAACCATAGTAGACGTGTTTTGTGTCCACAGTGCTAGGAGCCACAAGCAAGTTGGAAATGAGATAACCAAGGTATAGGTGTAGTACGTGAGAGTACGGGGAAATGGGGACGTAACATAGGTGAATTCGTGAAACGGTGTGCTAGGGTTGTAACCATAGGATTGACACGGTTTCTTTGTCTACAGCAGCCGACGGCCAGTGTTCGGCCACCCAGTACTAATCGTTTCGTGACAAGCAGATGGATCCCGCAGCGGCAGCCAACCGTTTACTCCTGAACCAGCTGCGTGATATCGCAGGACACATGCTGACCCTTACAGAGCGACTGGGTCTACTGATCCGAGATTTTGAGGGCGCTGACCACGCCCAGCGGGGCGCCAGGACCGATATCCGTTGGGGAAGACCGCCAGCAGAGTTCCCCACCTTCAACGAGGCAGTCATGATGGCCCTGCGAGCAGAGCAGGAATTAGCCGAGATGCGTGCGCGAGAAAGGGGTGCCTATCCGGGTCCGACGGAGGGCCCAGTACCCAAGCGCCCGAGGGCAGAGAGCGACTACGTAAGAACGGCAAGAGCGCTATCCAAGCGCCCGAGGACAGAGAGCGACTTCGAAAGGATGGCGAGGGCGGAACCCAGACCGCTTGGGAGACCTTGCCCTATATGCGTAGGAACGCACCAGGTAACAGAGTGTCCGTGGAGGTATGATCACTGCTATCGGTGTGGCAGGCCGGGCCATAACCGATACGACTGCCCTTGGAAACCGGGGGTCACCAGGCCCCCGGCGCCGCGAGCAAGGAGGACGGAAAAGACTGCTACACCCGCTCCCCGAGGGGACCCCGCCCAAGAAGACCGAGGAGGGGGACCACCAAAGGGGGTGCGGAAGGAAGGACAGGCTCCAGCAGAGGACGCGAGACCACCCCAGGGACCGTGCGTGATTTGCCAGGGTGCTCACTCGGTAGCGGAGTGCACATGGAGGAACCATTATTGCAACCACTGCGGGTTGCCGGATCACATTCGTGACGCTTGCCCACAGAGGCCCGCCGCCGCCGCCCCTACGCCACCGCCACAGAAGGAACCAGACAGTGCTGCGGTTCCCGCTCAGCCAAGGAACCCGCCCGACAACCGGGAACCCTCAGATCCATCAGACCCCTCGGACTCCTCAGATTCTTCGGACGTTAAGACTCTCCCCCAGCACGCCGTGCGACGCTGGCCCAGGGACTGCGGGCGGACTCCCCGGGACACTGCGGCAGGGGATGCGGCGTCCCAGACTTAGTGACAGCAGGTGATTATCGTTCGATCTTTTATTCTTCTCCCTTCCTACAGCCGACTACACCCTAGCCAGATACACTTGTTAGACTCTCTCTCTTCCCCTCACTAGGATCAGTAGGCGTTAGGCGAAACCTTCCCCGGCCAAAGCGCGTGGGCGGTTTCGAAGTTTAGAAAATCCGGTGGGTCCGGGGCCCATAGAGGGCTATGCAGGGAATAAATAGGATTCGCCCTATGCCTTGCAACCGGAAACCCGATGGGCTGTCATGCAGCACGGGGCCGCTCCCCAGACCAGGTTCAGCGGTCCCGTGGTAAGGAAATTGATGGAGGGCGGGTGCGTAGCCTATCTGGCCTCGGTAGATCTAACTACCCGACCCGTCCCCTCACCCACAGAATTCCCGTAGTAAGGGAATTCCCGGACGTATTTCCGGCAGAGCTACCGGGAATGCCGCCGGAACGAGAGGTGGACTTTCCAATTGAACTACTCCCCGGCACCAAGCCCATCACCAAGGCACCGTACAGGATGGCCTTCGCAGAGCTGAAGGAACTCAAGGCACAGTTGGAGGACCTTCTCGACAAAGGTTTCATCAGACCAAGCGCGTCACCTTGGGGCGCGCCCGTCCTGTTTGTGAGAAAGAAGGACGGGAGTCTCCGGTTGTGCATCGACTACCGGGAGATAAATAAGGCGACGATCAAGAACAAGTACCCCCTGCCAAGGATCGACGATCTATTTGACCAGTTGCGGGGGGCGACGGTGTTCTCAAAAATTGATCTACAGTCGGGCTATCATCAGGTCCGGGTCAAGGGGGAGGACATCCCCAAGACAGCTTTCCGTACTCGT
Organism: Tillandsia fasciculata; assembly: GCA_029168755.2. Taxonomy (NCBI): domain Eukaryota; kingdom Viridiplantae; phylum Streptophyta; class Magnoliopsida; order Poales; family Bromeliaceae; genus Tillandsia; species Tillandsia fasciculata. Next base: position 163,091 of record JAQOTM010000212.1, read on the forward strand.
TATGGCCATTACGAGTTTACGGTGATGCCGTTCGGGCTCACAAATGCCCCGGCAGTGTTTATGGACATGATGAACAGGGTATTCAAGCCCTTCCTGGACTTGTTCGTGGTGGTCTTCATCGACGATATCCTCATCTACTCGCGCACCGATGGGGAACATGAAGAACACCTGCGCACAGTCCTCCAGACCCTACGGGAACACAAACTCTACGCCAAACTCAAAAAGTGTGAGTTTTGGCTCCGAGAGGTCGGGTTCCTGGGGCACGTAATCTCAGCGGCTGGAGTCGCGGTGGATCCGAAGAAGATAGATTCGGTGACGGACTGGCCCCGACCGACCACGGTGACGGAAATTCGAAGCTTTCTTGGATTAGCCGGGTACTACCGGCGCTTCGTGGAGGGCTTCTCCAAGATAGCCACCCCCTTAACCCGCTTGACAAGAAAGGGGGAAAAATTCATCTGGACGGATAAGTGCCAGAAAAGCTTCGAGGAACTTAAGGATAGGTTGACGCGAGCTCCGATTCTCACCCCACCAGAGCCTGGGGAGGATTACGAAGTGTATTGCGACGCGTCGCGAAATGGATTGGGTGGAGTACTCATGCAACGGGGAAAGGTCATAGCCTATGCGTCAAGGCAGCTCAAGGAGTACGAGCGGAATTACCCCGTGCATGACTTGGAACTCGCAGCAGTGGTGTTTGTGCTCAAGCTCTGGAGGCACTACCTGTATGGGGCACACTGTAATGTGTACTCAGATCATAAGAGCCTCAAGTACCTTTTCACCCAAAGGGAGCTAAATCTGCGACAAAGGCGGTGGCTTGAGCTATTAAAGGATTACGACTTAACGATCCACTACCACCCGGGAAGGCCAACGTGGTGGCCGACGCCTTGAGTCGCAGAGGACAGGCCGCGGAAGCCGATGTAAGCGCAATTACACAGCAGGACAGTCTAATTGCGGAGTTCTCGCGGTTGAGACTAGAAGTGGTACCTGCAGGGACAGTCGCCCAACTTCTGACGCTGGTAGTCAGACCTACCTTGCTGGACAGGATTCTCGAGGGCCAATCGACTGATAGTCAGCTCCAGCTGGTGCGGAGTAGAATAACCGCCGACAAGGAGGGCGACTTCGTGGTGAGCTCCGACGGTGCGATACGATTTCGCGGACGAATCTGCGTGCCGGATCTACCGGAACTCAAGGAGGAAATCCTACGGGAGGCGCATACTGCCCCGTATGCGGCGCATCCCGGAGGAACCAAGATGTACAAAGATGTCAAGCAAACCTTCTGGTGGCCGAAAATGAAGGGAGACGTGACGCGATTTGTGGCACATTGCCTGGTGTGCCAACGGGTGAAGGCCGAACACCAGCGGCCGGCGGGAAAATTACAACCTTTACCGGTGCCCGAGTGGAAATGGGACATGATTACCATGGACTTTGTGACCGGTTTCCCGAGATCGCCACAGGGACACGATGCGATATGGGTGATCGTGGACCGTTTGACTAAATCGGCCCACTTTTTGCCCATACACACGACGTGGACCCGGGAACGACTGGCGCAAACGTACCTAGATGAGATAGTGAGGTTGCACGGTGTACCAACATCCATCACGTCGGACAGAGACACACGTTTTGTGTCGAACTTTTGGCGAAGTTTGCAACAAGCGATGGGAACCAAGTTGCACTTCAGCACAGCTTTTCACCCACAGACCGATGGGCAATCGGAGCGGGTGATACAGATCGTGGAAGACATGCTTCGAGCATGCGTTCTGGACTTGGGTGAAGGGTGGGCACGGTGTTTGCCCCTGGTGGAATTTGCCTACAATAATAGCTACCAGGCCAGTATACAGATGGCGCCGTACGAGGCGCTGTACGGACGCCGCTGTCGGTCTCCAATATGCTGGGACGACTTAGGTGAGCGGAAGTTCTTGGGCCCAGATTTGGTGGAGGAGACCGAAGCAAAGGTGCGATTGATTAAACAGAGGCTGCTGACCGCCCAAAGCAGACAGAAAAGCTATGCAGATAACAGACGCCGAGATTTAGAATTCATGGTGGGCGAGCACGTGCTGCTCAGGGTTTCACCCTCCAAAGGAAACCGGCGATTCGGCATAAAGGGAAAACTAAGCCCAAGGTACGTGGGACCGTTCGAAATCCTGGAGCGTATAGGACCGGTGGCATACCGCTTGGCCCTGCCACCGAATCTCGAACGAGTCCACAATGTCTTCCATGTTTCAATGCTCCGAAAATACCTGGCGGACCCCTCCCATGCCTTGGATGCCTCCACTATCGAGTTGCGGGAAGACTTGAGCGTCGAGGAGACGCCGGTGCGGGTTTTGGCAAGAGAGGACAAGAAGTTGCGCAACCGAACGATTCCCTATGTGAAGGTCCAATGGAGCAACCACGAAGAACGCGAGGCGACGTGGGAATTGGAATCAAAGATGAGGGAGTGTTTTCCCGAGTTATTTTAGGGAAGTTAGGGTTTAAGTTTCGGGACGAAACTTTTTATAAAGTGTGAGTGGTGTAGTGACCCGACCCTCCGGGGTATTTTTGAACTCACATGTAATCGCTTAGGCCTCAAGGGGAATAAAATTATTTAATTCTCAAAAGTCGGCCGGGACAAGTGTGTATATTTTTCTGCGATAGAGCGCGAAAAACGATGACCGACGGTGCGATCGGATTCGAAATCCGATGCCGGGATCTCCCGGAACGGGACCCTTAGCGATACGGTAGTTAGTCGCGCATCGGAAACCGTGCAAAATATCTTGCACCCGTTAGAGATAAGGTGGGTTATCCCGTAAGGATAATTAATCAATTAATTAATTATCCGATGACGGAATTTAAATCCTCCTACGTACCAATTAATTGTGGGATTTAAATTGGTGGGATTTTATCGCATAGATTGGAAAGGGATAAAAATCAGGATATTTAAACTAAAGAATTTAAATTATGGGATTTTATCTCACGGATTAAATAAGAGATAAAATCCGGATTTTAAATTGGGGATTTATTTCCCATGATTATTTAATTAAGGTGATTAAATAATCGGTGACCGGGATTTGGATAATAGAGGTTTAAATATCCGGGTAATTAGAATCCGACTGGGAATTTGATTTCCCAAGATTATTTGATAAAGGTGATCAAATAATCGGTGGTCAGGATTTAAAGTCGAGAAATATCCCGTCGTCGGATATTTTCTTGAGAAATAGAAACGGGAAATTATAGGTTCCTACGTACGTAAATAAAATTAACGATTAGATTTGGGGAATTGACGGTGGGGATAATAATCAAACGATTAACTAAATAGGTTATCGGTGGGGATTAATTAATTAGCGGATTAATTAATCGGATCGGAAATACCCAAAAAGGGAATTTTGACGGTGCGGGTTTACAATTGGATATATCCAATATAGGGGTTATTTATTTCCCCGCTTACCGAGCGAAACCCTATTTTATTTCTCCGCCTCCCCAAACTCTCTTTTTCGTACGTACCGAAACCCCCAACCAGTGAAAAAGAAAGAAAAGAACCGTAACCGGAGGAAGGAGAAGGAAAGAAGGAGGGAGCCGATCGTCCTAAACGCCGATCCAAAGGCTAGAAACGCGACCGGACACCTTCCCGACGATCTCCGATAGGTAAAATAATTTTTAATAATTTTCTGGATTTTTCCTAGCGTAGTTTGGTAAAATTCTAGAGTTCCTCCGCCACCCCCGTCACCGCCGCCGTCATCATAATTTTGTTGGGCGGACGGAACGGGCAAAGAGGCGCGCGGTGCCACCGGGGCATCGCGCGAGGAAGAAGGGGGAACGCACGCGGATGACCGGGCTCCGCCGCAGGCGGGGACGGCGCCGCGCGGGTCGCACCCACGCGGGCGCCGCGCGGACACCGCGCGGCCGCCGCGTGGGCGGCCCCGCGCGGGCACCGCGCGGGCTGCCGCACGGGCACCGCGCGGGGTGCCGCGCGGGCACCCGCGCGGGGCGCCGCGCGGGCGGCCCCGCGCAGGCGCCGCGCGGGCACCCGCGCGGGGTGCCCCGCGGGCACCCGCGCGGGCGGCCCCGCGCGGGGTGCCGCGCGGGCACCCGCGCGGGGTGCCGCGCGGGCGGCCCCGCGCGGGCGCCGCGCGGGCACCCGCGCGGGGTGCCGCGCGGGCGGCCCCGCGCGGGCGCCGCGCGGGCACCGCGCGGGCGCCGCGCGGGCGACCCCGCACGGGCGCCGCACGGGCCCGTGCCCGTGCGGGCACCGTGCGGGGCACTTTGCGCGCACCGCCCGCGGGGCCGCGCCGCGCGCGGCTCCGACGGGCGGCGACGGTTGCGCAAGGGGGGTTCCATGGGCAGCGGGACGGTGCCGGACTTTATTATAATATATGGGGTGTTTTCTGTTACGGTATTTAGTATAGTTTCTGACCTTAGTGTCCGTGCGGGCTTTTATAGGTCCAGGTGCGCAGCGGGAGAGTGCGAAGGGCTCGGGTGACCCGTCTTCTCTCCAACAAGGTGGGTACGGTTGCGATGTGTGCAACCGGTGCTGTAAGTGCATCTATGTCATTAAAAATATTCTTTAATTTACCTAACAAAGTAGATGGACAGTTAACCTTTCTTTTAATTGATAAATATCTGATAAATTAAGCGGCTGCGGTCGCGGTGCTCATTACACGCCATTCTTGGCAATCCGGTTTCGGATGCTGCACGTACACTGGCGGATCGGGCCACCGCATGGTGTACTTTTCCGGAAAAGTGGTCTTTTTGACCCGTGTGCCTCACAAAGGGGTGGGTGCCGTGAGGACCTCTTCACGGCTGCTATAGGGGTCGCACTAGCCCCGTGAAGTGGTTATAGCATCAAAAAGGTGTTGTGCACGAGGGGGGACTTTAGTCTCCCCGACAGGTACTCTGGGGTCGGTGCCCAATTTAATTAACAATCAATCCGGGGTTGGTGCCCGGTTTAATATATGCACAGGGGTTTAACGAAAGGTTACGGTGTACTCGGTGTATTCGGTTCGTTCTTCCTTTCTTAATATTATTAGACATCTACTTTGTTTGTCACTGACGTTACCCACTCCGTGACAGGTTTCCCTAGGTGCGTTAGCCGGGACGGCGGTGGGACTGCGACGTGAGGATCGTAGTCGGACTCTTGGTTATCGTATATATAACTCATTTCCTCTTTAGGTTACTTTTAATTTCGCTTGTGGATTACTTTACATGTGGGCATGTTTTAGTTAGCACTGTGGATGAGATGTGGCTTTATGTGATACTTTTAGTAGTGTTTTTAATTGCGGCATGTTTTATGATGAGATAAAGGTTTGCGAAAACGTTTTCTAAAAAGAGGTGCCGTGTGGGCACGGATTTTACAACTCTGGGTTTTATCCTTTCCAAACATTGAAGCCGCTCAAATGACATGCTTTAGTTAAACGATTTAACTCTGAATATGGTGTATGTCTACTGTATGGTTGTTGGTTGGTGTGTGTTGTATGATTATTGTGATTGAATGAAATGATGTAAATGAGACGCCGTGCATATACAAAGGAGACTCTGTCCGCGGACAGAGTGAATTTGTGTATGTGGCGGTCTGGCACGCACCGGGGTTGAAGTTAAGTTACCTTATTAAAAGAAAAAAAAAAAATAGGCACGTTTTTCCGCTTCAAAAGATTCAAAAACCTCCGGGGGCGTGACAATCCCAGTCCCTGCTCTAACCTGAGCATATTATCCCCTATGTCTAAGTGACTGGAGAAAGAACAAAACATGGTTTCTCCTAAGTCAATTCCAGCATGATAGTGTAGCAGAAAAAGGTAGCCTAACTAAGTGACCATACAAGCATGCAAAGTCCTCATGATGGTAATTAAATACAGGCTCAGTTGTTCAAGTAATTATCAAACATGCTATTCCAGGATACTACTAATCACATAAGTCACTAGGTACCAATACCACAATGCCTGCCTATGCCACAAGTATAGTATTTCCAATGTACTAGTAAGCATTCCTATAAACATGCTTCTACATTTCCTGATGATAATTTCCTGCAAGGGGAATACTTAAATAGCAATCCTAATTAATGCAAGTATTCATCTACTTATGCATTTTAATCCAATAAGCATGCAAGTATTCATGCAAACATAAACTCATGCAAGGATTCATCCTCATATGCATTTTAACCTTTCATACATGCATTGCTCCAATAAGCCTAGTGGGTAGCCTAATTTAAGAGGTTCACAACGATCACCCACCTCGAGCGCTAAATCCTGGTCCACAAAGGTGAAGTCCTCCCCCGGTCCAAACAATCTCCGCTACACTGCGCAACAAACCCCAAAAGAACATACATAAATAATCACATAATATTCCATCTTAATCTGCCTAATTACAACAACCCACTATTTGCCTGTTTCACCTATGAAAAATGCCCGGAAAAATCAGCTAAATACTGTCGCGATCCTCGCGACGAACCCGTTGAAACGAGTACCTGCACACTCAAAACCGAGTTTCCTACGCTGAGATACAAATTTGGCAAGGGAGAAACTCCAACCAAAGCTGTACAGAAATTCTGTACCAAAGGACTACAGTAAAAGGAGATTTTCACCTGCAAAAAATATTCAAAAAAATCTGGGAAAATTCCAAGAGATTCCTTGCGAAGTGTAGATGAAAAATGCCTTTGAATCGCCTCGATCTAATGCCTGTGCGCAAAGATACAGCTAGAACACCACAGTGCTGTCCAAAAATCCGTGAAGAAAAATGGGTCAAATGGAAGCTCGGGAAACTCCAAGATCAGCACGGAAAACGAGGAAACTTAAAACACAGAAGTTGGAGTCCTACCTGTCGTGAGTCCAACGGCGAAGAAATCGCTTTAAAAGGTGGTCGGAGTAGGCCGGGGGAGCTCGTGCACCGAAACGCGACGGAAGAAACACCGAAGAAAGAACGTCGCGACGCGCCAAGAAAATGGGAATCTCGAAAAGCGTGCCCCAAAAAATTCCCAAACTCTGCAGATGGAAGCAGCACAACCCGAGGAACAACTTCTCTGAAGAAACCTGAGCGAAAAGAGGCCTAAATCAGCAAAAAAGCTCAAGGTGAAGTGGGCTCGGGCTATTTATAGGCTCAAAAATCTTTTCGAAAAATGCCGAATGGGTCCCTACTTCTGGGCGCCCGAAACTTTCGGGCTGCTACAGTGTTGGGCCCGGCCCAACACTGTGCACGCCCGAAACGGCCCGAGGCCGCCACGAGGCCCAACAAACAGGCGACAGCGGGCAGGGCCACTCCGCTGCGGCCACGTTGGCCCCTCCGGAGAACGACACGCGTCCCGCGCAGCAAACAGCTGTGCGGGGCGCGTGAGGTGCCGCTGCGTGGCGCCTCCCCCGGTCAACCGGGTAGGTGGCGCGCGCCAATGGCAGGGCGCATCCTGGCCTGCACAGTGTCGCGGTCACACGTGCGGGCAGGTGGCGCCTGCCATGCACGCACCCCGAGGCGGGGTCCCGCGCCCCCGTGCGCCGCGCCCGGTGAGCCAACCAATGACACATCGACACGTGTCCCATGCACCCGGTCCACGCACCCTAGTTCGGGTTTCGTGGACAGCGCCGCGTGCACCGACCAACCGGGGGCTGCCACGCGTCCCCCCGCCCTGGTCCATGTGTTGGGTTATACTAATATGGATCTAAATAGGGGAAAAAACACCTAGAGGGGGGTGAATAGGTGTAAACAATAAACACTCAAAAAATCATTGCGCAATAAAACCCAATGCGGAAATAAAAATAACACGCAAGATTTTTACGTGGAAAAACTCCAAACTGGAGTAAAAAACCACGGGACCGATAACACGGCGAAATCCACTAGAATTAACACACGTACAAGGTGATATAACGTACTCACAGACGACTCAACCTTTGACCATACGCTCCTAGTCGATCTTCTCCGCTCGCTCCACGACGCTTCTCGAATCCACGATCTGCGCCCAACGCCGAATCCACAGCGTCCAACGTCGAGTCCACGACGTCCGACCGAATCCACGGTCTTCACCCAGTAGCACGCTTCGAATCCACGAACGTACCTCGCTCCGAATCCACGAGAGCGGTTGCACCTTGAATCCACAAGGCCACGCGAGTCCACGCGCCGATTTGGGGTAAATCGTTGTTTTTGGGTGGTGATGATCCGCCGAATACTTAGATTAGAAATAGATCGGAAATACCATCTAAGTATTCATTGATTTGATTCTACTCAAAATCTGAGTTTGGAAAACCTAGAATCAAATCAATCAATATAGATGAAGAAACATAGAATAAATCTATTGATTTCCTTTCTTCTCTATATGTGGATTTTTTCTTTCGGCTATATTTTTCTATTAATCCCGTTCGGATTGTTTTTCCGATTGCCCTAAAAATGAATAAAGGGTCTATTTATAGGTTAGAAACCATTGGAAGAAGATAAGGATCAAAAACAGCCTTTTCTGGAAATTTTACGGACGGCGATCCGGATTGGAATTGGGCGATCCGGATTGCAGTAGCAAGAAAGACGGTTTCCAGAAAAACACTAGTTCGGGATCCGGATCGAAGTCCCCGATCCGGATCGTTCATACAGTTTCACCAAACATCAACGTTCGGGATCCGGATTGCAAATCCTGATCCGGATCGTGCAAGTAAAAAGGTAAAACTAGTGTTCGGGATCCGGATCATGAGATGCTGCGATCCGGATTGAACCAGTGTATGAACGAACACCCTTCGGGATCCGGATTGCAAGGCCCGATCCGGATCCTGAACATGTCCCATGTCCAGTTTTTGATTTTTATGCAATTAAACATTCTTCCAGGTGTTTCTACACTACAAGAAGTATTCGGATCACCAAAATTCTTTAGTTAAACATACCTGATCCTTTTGAATTCTTCTTTCTTGAGATTGAGGTATATGATCCAAAGTTCTTTCATCTTCAATCTTCAAGACTTAACACTTTCACGAAATACGCCAACTCAAATTCCGTAACAATCTCCCCCTTTGGCGGTTTCGTGACAAAACACAAATCCACAAAAGAAAATTCAAAAAGATATTTTTGTTGCTATCACCATACAACAAAAATTTACAATGGAGATCCAAAAATTTAAAAACATGAGATAAACTCCTAAAACAGACTCTAGACTTAGACATCTGTACTCTCTGCACAAAGAAATCATTCTTGACAAAAGAAATCGTTAGATACCTCAAGAATTGAAACATACAAAACCAAATACAGAGATAGAGTTTATATCTCATCATGACATTTGAGAATTCAGATATGTAAGAGAATCATAGACAAAAACCAACATATCTTCTAAGCATTCAAAAACCAAATGTCACAAAATGTTAGTCCAACATCAAACTTGTTAGTCATATTACATGCCCAAATAGTTAGTCGAATAGTTAGTAGGGACATGCAACAAATCACAAGATAAAGCAAAGTTGAAGTTGATGATACTTACCTTAATGTTCACACATTCACACAGTTTTCACATCATCATTGTTCATGTCATTGTTCAAGTTCTCTCTAAACTCTCTCCCCCTTTTTGTCACAAAACAAGCCAATAATTACAAAACAAAAGAGAGTTAAAAAGATAACAAACATGAAAATGAAAATCCTGCAAAGAGCAAAAGAAAGTTAGAACAAAAATTTACTCCTGAGAGTCGGAGTCATCAGAGGTGGTGCATCCCATTTTTGCAAACATTTTCTTCATCAGTTTTTTCATTGAAGAGACGGACTTGGTCAAAGTGATTTGAGAGGCATGATGATTTCCAGCTCCTTTTTCACTACTTGAATTTCTCCTCTCATTTCAGTGAATTCCTGTGACATCGTTCTTGCTCATTTGAGAGTCGCTGTTGTTCTTTAAAGATTGAGCTAACAGAAGCATCATCATCAGAAGTGGATGGAGGTGCCTGCTGTGCTGGTGGAACAGGAGCTGTAGAAGTAGTTGCTTGTGGTCGAGCTCGTTGTCGGATTGGAGGAGATGGAGGATCATCTTGTTTTGTCGATAGAGACTTCACAATTGTTGTCTCATTAATGGTGCCCAAACTGTACATGTATGAGCTCGCGCTTGTATCGACTTTAAATTTCTAAGGATGCGCATGATTATCATTGGATAAGGTAGTCTCTCTGTGGGGTGAGAGTGTTCCACATACCGCGCCATCCTTGACCAAATGAGAAAGGAATATTCAAGTTTGCTCCCATCAATGCGGCCGGGTTTCCAAGAAGATAAAGGAATAACATCCTATCCCATCGAAGAACCTTCGTATTCATGTTGGGAAGAATGTTGTAGCAGACAATGAAGTTTATATACCGATACTCTGGTCGAAGCTCTTTAGAGAATGAAATTTCGGTTGACAAAGTATCCGGAAGACAAATTCCATTGACTACAACTCTCCAGGAGTTGTCGTTGAAGCTTTGAGTTTTCAGGTAATGGAGTCCATCAGATCTGGCTTTCATTCCTAGCACTTCTCCAATCAGTTGGGGAGTGACTTTGATTTTGATATTTTTAACCAAAGTATGAAATTCTCGACGTCCGTCATCGTGATCAATTAGACTTGCAGCGTTCTGATAAAACATTCGAACTGAGTGTGGACAGTACCCAGTATTTCAGGGAAGTTGCAAATGGAGCAAGACCGCCTGGTCAAACAAAGTCCCAAAGACTGCAGATCGTTCCTCATTGGTTGGACATTGACATGTCTTCCCAATGCATTCCCTCTTCTCAAAATCTTTGATTCTTGTGGAGCTGATGAATTCTTGTGGAGGAGGCTGGCTAGCAATGGTTCGTTAATCGAAATGCCCCGAGCACTGCCTCTTTTTCTTGCACACGGTTTTTATTCTTGTTCCGATTGGACTTGGGTCCATGGGAGCTTTTCCTTTTCTGCAGCAGTAGGAGGAGGCTTTGCCTTTGAAGCTTCAGCAGGTGCTTTCCCTTTGGAGATAATGGGACATCTTCCTCGATCTCGAGGTTATCCCAGTCAATTGAATCCGTCTCTGAGTCCGTATCGGAATCATTCTGAGTCTTCTTAGGTCTTTTAGCCTTTAGGCTTGACAGTGTCCTTACATGGACCATGGCAGCAAGTAGAAAAATAATCCAGTGATCACCATTTTGATCGCTAGTGAGAAATGTATCCTGTGAAGACCAACTCAAGAACACATGAAAATTTTAATTTTCAAAAATTTGAAAAATTGTACCCAAACAATCATAATCATGTAGAGAAGCTAAGAATCAAATTAGTTTTGCAAAAAGAATTTTAAAAATAGATCAATTCCATGATTTTCAAAAATTCCTCTTATATGCCCTAAAACAGATTTTTGAAATCGAAGCCCAAAAATTCGTTAATCAGGAGAAACCCAGCATATAATCAAAACTAATCTACCCAGAGTTCTTATTTCAAAAGAAATTTGACCAAAAACCATTCACAAACGAAAAAGATTGAAAAATTTCATCACGTTTTGAAGAAACAGAGAAAACAATGTGAAAAACCGAGATTTTGATCAATAAAACTTACTTGGATTCGAAGAACTTGAGTTAGGAAAGCTCCAAGATGCAAGAATTCTAGAGAGAGAAGCTCTAGAGACTTGAGAACAAAAGATTAGGGTAAAAGAAATCAAACCCTTTGTTCTATAAAAACCCTAGCCGTGATCCGGATCGGATCGAGAATGTGATCCGGATCGGCTACCCGCAGGAAGAAGCCTGCGTTCGGGATCCGGATCACTTACCCGATCCGGATCGGCTTCAACTTTTTCTTCAGAAAATTTAGAAAAATTCCATAAAATCCAGAAAAAGTATGTAAGCACTTTACCATATCAACTTTAAACAAAAATCATCGTTTCATACAACAAGAAATAGATTATACTAAATCTATCAAAAATACTCAAAAATGAAACGAAAATTTATGGAAATTAAAACTTAAAGTTGAACAACTTCAATCACATCTAACCTGATCTTATGCGTAATGCCTTTATCAAATCATCAATTTTGGTAAAGAAAATGAAATACAAAGATCAATAGATGTTTGAAATCCCAGATAAGTTAGATAATATATCTAGACAATCTGTTGAAGGAGTGGCTCTTTGAGCATCTTTTATCAAAAATCCCACCTTATACCAACCATGAAATATGACTGAGTCAAGTATTTCAATATGCATTTCATCAACAATTTTTAAAACAAAAGTTTGCTTTGCATACATGGGGTATATTTTTTTTTTTTTCCTTTCCTCCATGTGGTGGTAGTTTTCACACTCCTCATTGGGATGTAACTCTTTCCACATCTTTTGAGCATTTTACTTTTCTTTGACTCCCCCTCAATTGGCTATCAATTATTTAATATATAAGGTATTCAACCAAAAATTGATCTCGCATTCATACTCGACTAAGCAATCAAATAAGATAATGACTATACCAAGAGATCATTGAGAGAGAAATTGACTTTGATCACTTAAAAGATGACTTAATTAACATAAATGATCATTGCAACATTGAAATATTATGATATCAAAAGCATAATAAATTTCTAAATGTGTGAAAGATGCAATTAAAGTCAATTATGATTTATGCTCAATTAATGTCCTATGTACAAAACATAGATAAAGAACAAAACAAAAACAAAAACAAAACCTAACCTAAGCAAAAGTTTCAAAAAGGTTATTTCAAGGAAAGCATGCCAATTGCTTTACGCAAGTGAATAAAACGTTTTTGATCCAAAGGTTTTGTTAAGATATCAGCTAATTGATCCTCAGTTGAAATATATGACAGTTGAAGAATATTTGATTCAACTAGCTCTCTAAGAAAATGATATCTAAGTTCAATATGTTTTGTTCTAGAGTGCAACACAGGGTTTTTTGAAATGTTTATAGCACTAGTGTTGTCACAAAAATGGTTACCGAAGATGCTGAAATCCGGAAGTCGCTCAACACGCTTTTCATCCAATCAATTGGGTTGAACAACTTCCTGCTGAAATGTACTCCGCTTCGGCAGTCGAGAGTGCTATGCAATTCTGCTTTTTACTGTGCCATGCAACAAGGCAATGGCCAAGATAGAAGCATGCACCACTCGTGCTTTTCCGATCATCCACTGATCCAGCCCAATCGGCATCTGAGTATCCAACTATATCCAAACTTGTTCCCATAGGATACCAAATTCCGAAATTGATTGTTCCTTTTATGTACCGGATGATCCGTTTCACCGCTTTCAGGTGAACCTCCTTCGGTGCTGATTGATATCTCGCGCAAATCCCAACACTGAAGGATATATCCGGGCGACTAGCCGTGAGATACAGTAGACTTCCAATCATACTGCGATACAGTTTCTCGTCTACATTCTCACTATGTGATTCACTTCCAAGTCCCTTATGGCTAGTTCCCATTGGAGTCGGAAAATCCTTAGAATTTTCTAGATCAAACTTTTTGACCAACTCCATTGCATACTTGGATTGACACAAGTGAATACCTTCATCATTTTGTTTAACTTGTAATCCAAGAAAATAAGTCAATTCGCCCATCATGGACATCTCAAATTCGCTTTCCATGGTCTCCGCGAATTTAGAAGCATCATTATCTCTTGTTGCGCCAAATACAATGTCATCGACATAGATTTGTGCTACAATGAAATTGTTTTGATAATGCTTCACAAAGAGAGTCCTGTCAGCTCCCCCTCGAGTATAGCCCTTTTCCAAAAGGTGCTTTGTCAACCTTTCGTACCATGCTCGCGGTGCTTGTTTCAGACCGTAAAGAGCCTTTTTCAGACGAAAAACATGGTTAGGTAGTTTATGGTCCACAAAACCTTTCGGTTGAGCCACATAAACTTCCTCATTTAAAAACCATTTAAAAATGCGCTCTTAACGTCCATTTGAAATAATTTGATTTTAAAATGACAAGCTATCGCAAATAAGATACGAATGGACTCGAGTCTAGCTACAGGGGCGAAAGTTTCATCAAAGTCTATACCTTCTACTTGAGAGTAGCCTTGAGCAACTAGTCTTGCTTTGTTCCTGATGATAGTACCATCTCATTTTTCTTGTTCTTGAAAATCCATTTGGTACCTATCACATTGTGTTGCTTCGGAGGCTTCGTTAATTCCCAGACTTTGTTTCGCTCAAATTGATGGAGCTCTTCCTGCATTGCTTCAATCCAGTAGTCATCCTGAAGAGCTTCATCGACATTCTTTGGTTCGATTAAAGATACGTAGCAAGCGAATCCGCAAACCAATTGTCTCCGAGTTCTGACTCCTTCTTGTGGATCTCCAATGATGTTCGATTCAGGATGATCCTTGGAGATGCGTAACGTTTGAGGTAAGGAGTAGTCGGAGGTACTTGAGATGATTCCTGCACATCAGATAAACTTGAAGAACCGTTAGATGCATCATTATTATCGAAAGAATTGTTAGAAGAAGATGCATTAGCAGGTGTATCATCATCAAGAGAGATATCGAGGGTAGATTTTTCAGATTCAAAGTGAAAAGCTTCATCTACTTTAACATTTATCGATTCTACGATCGTCTTAGATTCTAAGTTAAAAACTCGATATGCTCTACTGTTTGTAGAATAACCTAAGAAAATCCCTTCGTCACTTCGAGAGTCAAATTTTCCAAGATTCTCGCGGTCACGCAAAATAAAACACCGACTCCCAAAGATACGAAAATATTTGATGTTCGGTTTTCTACAAAACCATAGCTCATATGGTGTATTTAAAGTCCCCGGGCGCAAATACACTCGATTAATTACATAGACAGCCGTGTTCACCGCTTCAGCCCAAAAATATAACGGTAGGTTCCGGCTATGAAGCATAACACGAGCCATCTCCTGTACGACCCTGTTTTTGCGCTCGACTACACCATTCTGTTGAGGTGTATAGGGCGCTGAGAATTCATGTTTAATGCCGTTTGAAGTGCAAAAATCAATGAATTTAGAATTTATGAATTCTCCACCTCTATCACTTCTAACACGAGTAATCTTTTCATTCTTTTCAATCATAATACGATGGCAAATCTCGTGAAAAGAATCAAAAGTATCAGCTTTCTCTTTTAAAAATGCTACCCAAGAATATCTAGAGAAATCATCAACCAATAAGAAAATATACCATTTACCTCCCAAGGATGGTTGACGAGTTGGCCCCATTAAATCCATGTGCAAAAGTTCCAAAGGCCGTTTTGTACCTATGTGGTTCAAGTTCTTGTGTGCAGTCCTTGACTGTTTTCCCTTTTGGCAACCGCCACACACAATGTTTTGTTCAAAAGAAAGTTTAGGAACCCCCTTGACCACATCTTTGTTTGAAATTCTAGCAAGTTCCTTAAAGTTTATGTGACCTAGCCTTTCGTGCCAAAGAGTTTCATTTTTCAAAGAAGCTAGGTTACACTTTTCAGAAATTTTATGAGGAACTACATAACAATTGTTTTCTGATCTAACCCCTTTTAAAAAGAAAACATGGTTCTTGTCAGTTACAGTACATTCATCAGATGAAAAATTAACTGAATAACCATTGTCACAAAGTTGACTTATGCTTATGAGGTTAGTCTTAAGGCCATTAACAAATAACACATTATTTAGAACCGGGCCATCCGGAATAGCGATAGTTCCTTTTCCAACAATCTTGGAAGACCGACCGTCTCCGAAAACAACAAGTCCTCCGGAGATTTTCTCAAAGGTTTGAAAACAGTTTTTGTCACCGGTCATGTGACGGGAACACCCGCTATCCAGATACCAAGACGAACTATCATATGCATGCAAGGAGATATTAGTAACAAGACAAGGGAAAATTTCACCTTTGCGCACCCAAACCTTTTTGGAATGCGTCGGTAGTGGTCGTGAAGTTACTCGCCTAGGTGAAAGCGTCTTGTTAGAAGAATTGCTGCTCCTTGATGAAGTCGTCTTGCGCGGTGAACTACCAAGGCTCTTTTCCTTCAATTGATTTGCAATTGATTTCTGAGGAATCACCTTTGTGGTAGTCATTGCAAGAGGTGCTTGAGGTGAGCGTTTGGCTCCCGTCTTGCAATTTCTCCTTATGTGCCCTGAAATGCCACAACGAAAACATACCTTAGTTCTTGACGATCCTGAGGAGGATGAAGTAGGCTTGTCGTCGTTGGATGTCGTGAATTCCGGTGTCGGAGGAGGAGATACCGACTGAGGCACAAAAACTGTCCCACTCGAACTTGGAATGTCTCCAGTTTGAGTGTACCCGAGGCCGAACTTATTTGTTTGACCAAGACCAAGAAGCCTGTCCAACTTACTCCTTCCAGAAGAAAATCGCTTTAAGTCATCTTTAGTTGGAGTATGGTCTTTGTCATTTCCATTTTATCCCGTTGAGCCTCGTCGTAGAGCTTTGAGAAATAATTCGCTTTATCCACCAATTTCTCATGTTCTTTCTCAAAAAGCTCATTTTTCTCTTGAAGGGAAACATTTGCTTTGACTAAGATTATCCCTTTCCACTTCAAGAGCGTTTGAGAGAGAAGATGCCCTTTTTGCTTCTTCTTCGAGATCCTGCAATCTCCCTCTCAAACTCCGGTTTTGCTTTGCCAGTTTCTTTGAATCCCTCAAAAGCTTATGGTAGGCAAGAGCAAAATCTTCACCTTCAGAATTGCTCGATTCGCTGTCCGTAGCGTTCTTTTCAACAGGGAGGAGTTGGACAAGGAATCGGAGGTACTTGCCATCAAGCACATGAAGGGTGAAGATGTAGTGGACGCGTGGAATGCTGTCGCGTTGTCTTCTTCATCACTTGAGGATGACTCATTTGACGTTGAGTTGTCATCCCAAGTGACGACTTGCATCGCTTTCTTCTTTGCCGGATTCTTGTTGGGACACTCCGTTGCAATGTGGCCGTAGCCTCGACATTTGAAGCACTGTACTTGTCCCTCTGAACTTTTCTTATCCTTTGAGAAGTTCTCTTGCTTTCTTGACTTGTAGCTTGAAGAACCTTTGCCTTTCTTCGACTTTCCGAAGGATGGAGTTTTGCTTGAATTACCCCTTCGAAAGTTGCGGCGAAACTTCCTTGTCAAGAGAGCGAGCTGCTTCTCAAAGTCCTCCATAGATAGGTTCTCGTCATCGTCCGAGGAGGATGAATCCGCGTCTTCTTCCTTAGTTGTTTTCAATGCATAACCTGAAGACTTAGAAGAGGATGCCTTTCCCGAAGAATAGTTAGTAGGAAATGTCATTTCATAAGTTTGTAATGCACCAACTAATTCTTCTACACGCATTTCGTCCGGGTGTTTAATTGTTTCAATGGCTGCGACCTTCGGGCGAAATCGTTCAGGAAGAGTTCTTAAATATCTTTCTTACAACTTTAAATTCTGGAATCTTCTCTCCCAAGTTAGCACATGAGTTTACGATGTCTTGCAATCGTGTGTAATAGTCTGTGAAAGATTCATTTTCTGCCATAGAAATAGAGTCAAACTTGCTCGTAAGCATTTGCAGTTTCTGAATCTTCACAAGGTTAGTTCCCTCATGCGTAACTTGAAGAACATCCCAGATTTCTTTCGCAGTCTCACATGCCGAGACGCGAGAGAACTCTGTTTGTGACAAAGCATTAAATAGAGCATTAATTCCTTTGCCATTGTAAGAAGATGAATCTATCTCTTCCTTGGTCCATTTCGACCTAGGTTTTAAGGTGCGAACATCAGAAATAATTTCAGTTGGATTAGACCATCCTAATTCAATTGATTGCCACACCCTTTCGTCGATGGAAATTAAAAAGGCTTTCATCCGTACTTTCCAGTACGCATAATTTGTTCCATCAAAGAAAGGGGTCTATTGATGTTTCCACCTTCAACCATTGTTTACAACCCTATTCCCGCTCTGATACCACTTGTTGGGTTATACTAATATGGATCTAAATAGGGAAAAAAACACCTAGAGGGGGGTGAATAGGTGTAAACAATAAACACTCAAAAAATCATTGCGCAATAAAACCCAATGCGGAAATAAAAATAACACGCAAGATTTTTACGTGGAAAAACTCCAAACCGGAGTAAAAAACCACGGGACCGATAACACGGCGAAATCCACTAGAATTAACACACGTACAAGGTGATATAACGTACTCACAGACGACTCAACCTTTTACCATACGCTCCTAGTAGATCTTCTCCGCTCGCTCCACGACGCTTCTCGAATCCACGATCTGCGCCCAACGCCGAATCCTCAGCGTCCAACGTCGAGTCCACGACGTCCGACCGAATCCACGGTCTTCACCCAGTAGCACGCTTCGAATCCACGAACGTACCTCGCTCCGAATCCACGAGAGCGGTTGCACCTTGAATCCACAAGGCCACGCGAGTCCACGCGCCGATTTGGGGTAAATCGTTGTTTTTGGGTGGTGATGATCCGCCGAATACTTAGATTAGAAATAGATCGGAAATACCATCTAAGTATTCATTGATTTGATTCTACTCAAAATCTGAGTTTGGAAAACCTGGAATCAAATCAATCAATATAGATGAAGAAACATAGAATAAATCTATTGATTTCCTTTCTTCTCTATATGTGGATTTTTTTCTTTCGGCTATATTTTTCTATTAAGTCCCGTTCGGATTGTTTTTCCGATTGCCCTAAAAATGAATAAAGGGTCTATTTATAGGTTAGAAACCATTGGAAGAAGATAAGGATCAAAAACAGCCTTTTCTGGAAATTTTACGGACGGCGATCCGGATTGGATTGGGCGATCCGGATTGCAGTAGCAAGAAGACGGTTTCCAGAAAAACTAGTTCGGGATCCGGATCGAAGTCCCCGATCCGGATCGTTCATACAGTTTCACCAAACATCCACGTTCGGGATCCGGATTGCAAATCCTGATCCGGATCGTGCAAGTAAAAGGTAAAACTAGTGTTCGGGATCCGGATCATGAGATGCTGCGATCCGGATTGAACCAGTGTATGAACGAACACCCTTCGGGATCCGGATTGCAAGGCCCGATCCGGATCCTGAACATGTCCCATGTCCAGTTTTTGATTTTTATGCAATTAAACATTCTTCCAGGTGTTTCTACACTACAAGAAGTATTCGGATCACCAAAATTCTTTAGTTAAACATACCTGATCCTTTTGAATTCTTCTTTCTTGAGATTGAGGTATATGATCCAAAGTTCTTTCATCTTCAATCTTCAAGACTTAACACTTTCACGAAATACGCCAACTCAAATCAAATTCCGTAACACCATGCACCGCCGCGCCTGTGCTCTGTAGACCGCGCGCCTTAACCCCGCAACCAGGCGCGCCACGTGTCCTTGTGCCGGGCTCATGCACCCCGCCCGCGCGCTCTGTGGACCGAGCTCCCGCGGACCGGCAATAACAGGCTGCCACGTGGCAATCCCGCGGTCCACACGGCCCCTCCCATGCACCGAAAGCCATAAAAACTTCTGGGAGTCCGTTTTTGGTCATCCGGACTCCAATTTTAACAAGCAAATAGCCATTTTTCAAGCGTTTTTTCGCCGCTCTAAAATCCAAATCACCTCTGTTTGGCCCAAAACCTTTTCTAAAATTCGGCAAATACAGCCGAAGGCCAAATCAGCTAAAAAATGTCTCACAGGGTCTATCTGTGGCACCCCTTTGATGCACCATGGGCCAGACCACCAACACTAGGTGTTCTACATAGTGGATTCATCGAAAAAGTTGCATGGGAAAAACTGGACCACTACATCCTCCCCTCCCCGACAAAAAAGTTTCGTCCTCGAAACAAAAGTCATACCTCAAGCTGGGGCCGATCGAACAAGTGGGGTAAGCGTCCATCATCGCTGACTCCATCCCAAGTAGCCTCGCGCTCATCATGGCTGCTCCAGATGATCTTCACATAGGGATGGCTCGGCTGCGCAACTCTCTAACCTCACGGTCCAAGATCCTCAATGGCCGCTCGACATAGCTCAAGTCCTCCGTGATCTCCAGTGGGGTGAAATCGATGATGTCGACGGGTCATAAACATACCTCCTCAGAGTCGATACATGAAAAACATCGTGAACACCTGAAAGTCTGGGAGGAAGTGCAAGCCTGTAGGCAACTCGCCCTAAGCGCTCCAATACCTCGAAAGGTCCAATATAACGAGGGCTCAGTTTCCCACAAATCCCAAATCTCCGAATTCCCTTCGAAGGCGAGACTTTCAAAAAGACGTGATCGCCCACCTGAAACTCTAAGTCTCGCCGTCGGGTATCAGCATCTCCTCTGTCGACTCTGGGCGGTCTCGAGATGTCGCCGTACCAATCTGACCTTTTCCTCTGCCTCCAATAGTAGATCAGGACCCCAAAGTCTTCTTCTTCTCACCCACGTCACTCCAATATAGGGGTGACCGACACTTGCGTCAATACAACGCTTCAAATGGAGCCATCTGAATGCTCGCTTGATAGCTGTTTTTGTACGCGAACTCAACTAATCCCAGGTGTCCGCTACCACCCTCCTCCAAAGTCCAGAACGCATGCTCTCAACATATCCTCGAGGGTCTGAATAGTGCGCTCTGACTGTCCATCGGTCTGTGGGTGGAATGCTGTACTAAATCGGAGCTGCGTCCCCAAGGTTGTCTGTAAACTCCTCCAGAAATGCGAGACAAACCTCGCTCTCTATCTGATACAATGGAAACGGGTACCCCGTGCAATCTAACCACCTCAGCTAAGTACACCTGTGCCAGTCGCTCCATCGGCCAAGTCATCTGAACCGGTAAAAAGTGAGCGGACTTGGTGAGTCTATCCTGTTGGTTTTTAAGGATCCACAAGGATCTAAATAGGTACTATCAAACACCTAGAGGGGGGTGAATAGGTGTAATATTTTAAAAACAAATCTCAGTGCAAAAATAAAAACCAATGCGGAAATAAAAACAGCACACCGAGATTTACGTGGAAACTCCAATCCAGGAGAAAAACTACGGGACCAACACGCAATAACAATCCACTAAGAATTGAAGAATAACAAGGTGATTACCGACTCCACGGACTCAACCCCTCCTTCAACTTCTTCGGATCTTGCGCTCCACCGATTGCACGTCCACTGCACACGTTCGAATCCACGAACGCCACTCGAATCCACGAGCACACGTTTCGAATCCACGAAACGCCTTCAACACACCGAATCCACGGTGCTACGTCGAATCCACGACGCGAACTCAGCCGGTAAGAATATTGGCTTCGATGGTGATCCTTTGCTTAGATTATCATTGAAGAACCGTAGAAATAATTTCTAAGCAAAGTTTAGATCAATTCGACAAAAGATAGATCTTGGAAGAACCGTCGAATTGACCTAAAAGAGGCTTAAAAGAAGAACGGTAAAAACCTAGCCTCTAGGGTTGCTCACGAGTGTTTTCGGTATTTGTCCCACGTTCTTGAGAAACCCTAAGTGTCTATTTATAGGTTAGAAACCTTTGGAAAGAGATAAGAATCAAAAACTTACCTTATCTGAAATTTTTCAGGACGGCGATCCGGATCGGATTTTCTGCGATCCGGATCATCGTAGCGAGTCAGGCAATTCCAGAAAAACAGGGGTTCGGGATCCGGATTGAAATGCCCGATCCGGATCGTTCATATATTCCAGCAAAATCCCATGTTCGGGATCCGGATCGGAATTGGCCTTTGATCCGGATTGGATTTGCAATGAACTAACACCCTTCGGGATCCGGATTGGATTGTCTGATCCGGATCCTGAACATGTCCCATGTCCAGTTTTTGATTTTTATGCAATTAAAAATTCATCCAAGTGTTTCTACACTATAAGAAAGTATTCGGATCACCAAAATTATTTAGTTAAACGTACCTGATCATTCCGAATCCATTTTCCTTGAGATTGATGTAATTGATCCACAATTCTTCACCTTCAATCTTCAAGACTCAAAACACTAAGTGTCAACTTGAGCTCTTGTTGAATCTTCTCTAAGTCTTCGATTGCTGATTGACAATTTGATCGCTTCAAGACTCCGACTCAACTTACTGACTTGACTCACGAAATATGCCAACACCAAAAAGCCGTAACAATCTCCCCCTTTGGCAATTTCGTGACAAAACCCAAAAATACCTAAAAACGCTCAAGTCACTCATCTTAAACCAAAAAATCGAAATTCAATGTTATCACCAAAACATTGATTTTCTTTGCGTGAAAGATCCAATAAATACAAAATTACATTTGAACCAAACAGTCCTAGAACATACTCTATGACTTAGGACTTGGAGTCTTAAAGTGATGTAATTCCTGCAAAACAAAACTCCAAACAAAATCAAACGTTAGTCGTTAGAAATTAAAATCCTACATTTGATTCGTCCTTTTGGTTCTTTTGTTTTTCGGCTCTTTCAATCTTTTCTTTATCTCCCTCTATCTTGAGCATCTATGTTCTCCCCTTTTGTGATACGATCATTATTTTCTGTTCTCCCCCTTTTTTTTGTTTGTCCTATCTCGATGATCTCATCTCCGTCATTTCTCTTCTCCCCCTTTTGTCACAAATTGTCAAACAGTGAACATACTAGACAAAAGGAAATCTAACAACATTAGTTCATAGAGAAAGAGAGATAAAAGCTCATTTCCGGTATATAACAACAATGCAGATTGCGTACCGGTACCAGAAAGCAAAAATCAAAAAATCCATCAAGAAATCAAATCCAGATTTTAGAATCTTTTCAAACACCGATTTGTATTCCATCAAGAAATCAATTTAAGTGCTTTAAACAATGAATTCACACAGATGCCATTCAATCCAATTAATTTCACAAAATTAAAAAGATTTACTCCTAAATCATGAAAAACAAAGATAAAACATTATAAACAGTTTTTCATGTTATATTCATCAAACACAAGTCATCAAAAATAATCTTGAGATCCAAACTCTATCAAGATGTAACGGATTTACAAAGATGACTTACAGAGATTTCCAAATGACATCAATCTTGAATTCTACCCTTTCTTGAAATTGAGGTATATGATCCAAATTTCTTTCATCAGAATAATTTAGAAAAATTCCATAAAAATCAGAAAGAGTATGTAAGCACTTTAGCGCATCAACTTTAAACAAAAGTCATCGTTTCATGCAACAAGAAATAGATTATACCAAATCTATCAAAAATACTCAAAAATGAAACGAAAATTTATGAGAATTAAATCCCTTAAAGTTGAACAACTTCAATCACATCTAACATGATCTTATGCGTAATGCCTTAATCAAATCATCAATTTGGTAAAGAAAATGAAATACCAAGATCAATAGATGTTTGAAATCCCAGATAAGTTAGATAATGTATCTAGACAATCTGTTGAAGAGAGTGGCTCTTTGAGCATCTTTCAATAAAATTCCACCTTATACCAACCTTGAAATTTGACAGAGTCAAGTATTTCAATCATGCATTTTAGTTAATCAAAATTGACAAAACCATGCTTGGTATTCATGTGGTAGATGCACACAGTACTCGGACGACCGAGGTGGTAGCTCTTTCCTCCATGTGGTGGTAGTTTTCACACTCCTCATTGGGATGTAACTCTTTCCACATCTTTTGAGCATATTACTTTTCTTTGACTCCCCCTCAATTGGCTATCAATTATTTAATATATAAGGTATTCAACCAAAAATTGATCTCGCATTCATACTCGACTAAATAGTCAAATAAGATAATGACTATACCAAGAGATCATTGAGAGAGAAATTGACTTTGATCACTTAAAAGATGAATTAATTAACATAAATGATCATTGCAACATCGAAATATTATGATGTCAAAAGCATAATAGATTTTCTAAATGCGTGAAAAGATGCAATTAAAGTCAATATGCCAATGCTCAATTAAAAAACTCCTATAATGAAGTATCTTCAAGATTATGATTATGGAGTAAAGTTGATAATCCATATAAAATTAATTTGGAGTGAATGAACGTGAAACCCTTTTTATTCAATGCACTTGTTCGTTAAAAACCCTTTTGTTCAAAACAAAGTATAAAAACAAGAGCATTGAAAAACATGTAATGCAAGATTAAGAAAAATATGAAGGGAAAAACCAATCAAAGCATTACATACAGTCATAAGCTATTTAGAACTTAAGACAAGGAAAGATATCACCTTTCCGAATCCAAAATCGCTGGATTTTGGGTTGTCTTGATTCGTTGTGGCCGGGGGTTGTCCGCTTTGACTGTTGATCCACCTTAGGTCTTTGCCTCGCAATGATCCACTTGAATGATTGATGTTGTGGCTCGGACCTTTGGTGGGTTGAGTGAACTCCTTTGACTTGATGTGTCTTTTGATTCCGTTGAGTTCGCTCCGTAGATGAAGTTGCCGAAGACTTTTCTTTCTCTTTTTCGGGCAATTCTTCACCAAATGTCCTTCAAGTCCACATAGGTGACAAGTTCTTCCTTTCAATTTTATTGTGGAACTTGAAGCCTTCACAGTTTGGTTCTTTTTAAATCCCAAACCAACCTTGCTTGTTTGACCTAATCCGGACATACAATCAGTTTCTTGGAACCGGTTGAAAGCCTTTGTATGTCGGATTTAAGTTGATGAACTTGCTTGGTCAAAGCTTGGTTGGTGACATGAATCTCCTCAAACTGCTTTTCAAGAAAACCAATCTTGTCCATATATGATTTTGCGTTCGTCTCCGATTGGTTTAGCTTTTCTTGGAGGATTTTGTTGTTATCCAATAAACGTCCTTGTTCCTCCTCGAGATCATGAAGTTTGATCTTTAAAGCTTGATTCTCGTCTTGAACCTCAAGTCGTTGCTTCCTCAACTTCTTGATATGCTTGGCCATCTTCTTTGATTCCGCAAGAAGTTGTTGGTATGCCTCAACGAGTTCTTCTTCGTCCGACTCCCCCTCACTTGATGACTCTCCTCCGGATGTTGATGTTTCATGCAAAATCAAAGGAATAGAGTCAGTGACTAAAGATGATAAGCACAAATTAGAAGAGGGAATTTGAGAGGCATGAAAAGCAACAATTTTTTCTTTTTCCTCTTCACTTGAGGTCGATTCATCGAAACTAGAATCGTCCCAAGTTTTTGCTTGCAAAGCCTTCTTTTTATATGATTTCTTAGAAGGACAATCCGTTGAAATATGGCCGTAGCCTTTGCATCGATAACATCGGATTTCCCCTTCGAAATCATCTTTTTCTTTTTCTTTAGAAGGTTTTGCAACGCCTTTGAGTTTAGAGGATTTAGAACCCGATGATCCTTTAGATGGTTTCGTGGATGAAGATCCATCGGTTCGATTCTTCCAAAATTTCCGACGAAATTTCTTTGTGATCCGCGCCAATTGTTCTTCAAAATCGGCAAAAGAGATTTCATCGTCGGAACTTGATTCGCTATCTTCTTCCTTTGTTGATTTGAATGCAATACCTGTAAGCTTAGAAGAAGACTTGGAAGAAATTTGATTAGTAGGAAAAGTCATCTCATAAGTTTGTAAAGCACCTACTAATTCCTCTACACTCATCTCATCCGGATGACTAACGGTTTCAATGGCGGTAACCTTTGCCCTAAACCGTTCCGGAAGAGTCCGAAGAATCTTTCTTACAATTTTCGACTCCGGGATCTTTTCTCCTAAATTAGCACATGTATTAATTACATCTTGAAGTCTAGTGTAATAATCTGTAAACAATTCATGCTCTTCCATATGAATAGAGTCAAATTGACTTGTAAGCATCTGGAGCTTTTGAATTTTTACAAGATTAGTACCCTCATGTGTAATTTTGAGAATATCCCAAATTTCCTTCGCGGTTTCACACGCGGAAATTCGTGTAAACTCAGTCGAGGAAAGAGAATTATATAAAGCGTTCATACCTTTCCCATTGTAAGAAGATCTTTCGATTTCCTCTTTGGACCATCTAGAGCGAGGTTTTGGGGTAGTAGAATTTCCTACTTCCTCAACAGGATGCACCCAACCGTATTCAACGGTTTGCCAAACACGCTCATCAATAGAGATGAGAAAAGCTCTCATCCGCACTTTCCAATATGCATAATTGGTCCCATCAAAAAGAGGAGGTCTAAAAATATTACCACTTTCACCCGACATGATAGATAAACCTAAAACCCGCTCTGATACCAATTGTTGGTTTTTAAGATCCACAAGGATCTAAATAGGTACTATCAAACACCTAGAGGGGGGTGAATAGGTGTAATATTTTAAAAACAAATCTCAGTGCAAAATAAAAACCAATGCGGAAAATAAAAACAACACACCGAGATTTACGTGGAAACTCCAATCCAGGAGAAAAACCACGGGACCAACACGCAATAACAATCCACTAAGAATTGAAGAATAACAAGGTGATTACCGACTCCACGGACTCAACCCCTCCTTCAACTTCTTCGGACCTTGCGCTCCACCGATTGCACGTCCACTGCACACGTTCGAATCCACGAACGCCACTCGAATCCACGAGCACACGTTTCGAATCCACGAAACGCCTTCAACACACCGAATCCACGGTGCCACGTCGAATCCACGACGCAAACTCAGCCGGTAAGAATATTGGCTTCGATGGTGATCCTTTGCTTAGATTATCATTGAAGAACCGTAGAAAAATCTCTAAGCAAAGATTAGATCAATTCGACAAAAGATAGTTCTTGGAAGAACCGTCGAATTGACCTAAAAGAGGCTATAAAGAAGAACGATAAAAACCTAGCCTCTAGGGTTGCTCTCAAGTGTTTTCGGTATTTGTCCCACGTTCTTGAGAAACCCTAAGTGTCTATTTATAGGTTAGAAACCTTTGGAAAGAGATAAGAATCAAAAACTTACCTTATCTGGAATTTTTCAGGACGGCGATCCGGATCGGATTTACTGCGATCCGGATCATCGTAGCGAGTCAGGCAATTCCAGAAAACAGGGTTCGGGATCCGGATTGAAATGCCCGATCCGGATCGTTCATATATTCCAGCAAAATCCCATGTTCGGGATCCGGATCGGAATTGGCTTTTGATCCGGATCGGATTTGCCAATGAACTAACACCCTTCGGGATCCGGATTGGATTGTCTGATCCGGATCCTGAACATGTTCCATGTCCAGTTTTTGATTTTTATGCAATTAAAAATTCAACCAAGTGTTTCTACACTATAAGAAAGTATTCGGATCACCAAAATTATTTAGTTAAACGTACCTGATCATTCCGAATCCATTTTCCTTAAGATTGATGCAATTGATCCACAATTCTTCACCTTCAATCTTTAAGACTCAAAACACTAAGTGTCAACTTGAGCTCTTGTTGAATCTTCTCTAAGTCTTCGATTGCTGATTGACAATTTGATCGCTTCAAGACTCCGACTCAACTTACTGACTTGACTCACGAAATATGCCAACACCAAAAAGCCGTAACATGTCCACGACTACCCAGATCGCATCCGCTCCAGTCTGTGCTCTCTTAATCCAGTGACAAAATCCATGGTAACATGTTCCCATTTCCATTCAGGGATTGGGAGACGTGCAACTTGCCAGCATGTACACGATGCTCAGCCTTACTACTTGCTGACAAGTTAAACAGTGTGGCTACAAATCTCGCAATGTCTCTTTTCAACCCATTCCACTAAAACTGTGCCTTGAGGTCCCTATACATCTTAGTCCCACCAGGATAAATGGTATAGGTGTATAGTGGGCCTCCCTCAAGATCTGATCTCGAATCTCTGCATCCATAGGCACACAAGCTCAGTCCCTGTACCGTAGTACTCCCGAAGCATCAACTGAAAAGTCCCCTATCAAACCAGTCTGGATCTGCTCTCGAATCCTCATCAGTGGGGGTCCTCACTCTGTCCCTCTCGACTCCTGTCCAACAGAGTGGGCTGCACGACTAGAGACATAAGTCTAGCAGAGACCCCAGGGGACACAACCTCGAGCTCTAACCGCCTCATCTGCTCAAGTAATGGCGCCTGATCAGTGGATCACATGAATGACTCTGTACTGCTGCTCTCCTGCACTCACATTAGCAACCACGTTGGCCTTGCAGATGGGTATAATATGTCTACATCGTAGTCCTTTACATTCCAAACCATCTGCGCTGCCTCAAGTTGAGCTCCTTCTGTGTGAACAGTATTTTCAAGCTCTTGTCCATTAAACCTGGAGTTGCTCCTTTAACTCTCCAGCTCAGCCGGTGCCATACGGTAAGGAGCCTTAGAGATTGGCGCAATTTCCTAGGACTACGTCAATCAAAAACTCCACCTCCCTATCCCCGGCGCATACCCCAAATCAGCTCTGGAGGGAACACATCCGGGAACTCGTGGACAATAGGGATATCCGCGAGTTCCGG